>JAHWFP010163911.1:9864-34654 GCA_023313725.1 Lithobius niger
GAGACAAATTAACAACAAAGATGTTCAGCGTTGAGTTCCAGTAATGAAAAAAAACTGATTGTTCTACGATATGACTTCTGGCTGGTTTCACCCCTTTTATTATATGTATAGTAAGTACTCTGTATCCATGCGGTGCGTGAGCAACGTCTCCTTGTGGCGCCAAAAGGACAAAAGATCGAATAACGTCTTTTTTGGGGGCAGTGGAAAAAAGACGCCATAGAGTTCGTACTGGTTTTCACGGAGTTAATTGCCTGAATGAATGCATGCAGTCCATTATCGGTCATTTTGCACAAAAATCTATAGCGACAAATGTGTACGATTGCGCGTCGGTGAAAATCTGACTGTGAACTAAGTGTACTCGTCAGTTGAAAGTTGATTTCCCACTCGTTTGTTGCTGTTGTGCTTCCTGTAACCTGCCTACTTATTTTCACGATAACGCCCCAAAACATTTTAGGGGAAATTAAAGTAGCTTGCTCTAACAATTCTGCGTGTAAAAAACAAGATTGTTTTTTAAGTAGAATACAATATTTTTAGTTTCATCCGAAAATACTTCCCTTCAGTTATTGGCTAAAATCATTTATTTTATGCTGTATGCCCAATTTAAGCTTTCAGCTTTTATAGCTCCCCACCAGGTGGCAATCCTTCCTACATCCCAGCTGGCATTGCCACCTGTCCCTCACTTATTCGTGTGGGCTCGGGCCAAGTAGATCGTGTGCTTATGTTATCCGCAAAAATATCCGAATTACGATCTTCCAACGTTATTATGGGTGAAAAGATGGAATTGTGCTAGCTCGCAGTTAAAGACACTGACTGGGTGATGAACATGCAATGTGCCGGAAATGCGGAATGTGTGACTTCGGAAAAGCCCTTGTGATGTTTGCCTGCAATATACCGAGACAGAAATAAAGAGCATCGAAAAAACGTGGTTGAAGTCTGATCAGAAGCGGGACAAGGGAGTGCTCAGCTTCCTCCGTTTGGTATTTGACAGCAAAGGAAAACGATAATTTTAACTGGTAAAATTAGTTTCTTACTACCTGCAAATACTTACTTCAGTAATTATGCTTAAAATCATCATTTTACGCTATCACTGCTCATTTATCAACTAAAAACTCCCTTTTTAGGTTAACTCCAAACTTTCTCTCCTCTCCCGCCAGGGGCGCTGCTACTCCTAAGTAGGAGGCCGCCATCTTGTTTGTTCCCTTCATCACATTTTGAGCACGTTGTTAGGGTAGGACGTGTTTGGCATCGCTGCCTTTGTTTTCTAGTTTAGGAAGCAAAGTTATCAACTTTTCTGGGCAGAATTATGACCACGATAGAAGAATCAAACGATCTATTACGTGAGAGACTCAATTCGAAGAAATTTGATGCGTGTAGCTGCAAGAAACAGTCAAGAGATTTTCACCCTCTTTGCCGTGAGTGCAGGCCCTGCAACTTCGTCACCAAAGTATGTGAACTGTGCGATTTACATCATCGTTCAACTGTGAAGGACATTTTGCATACGTGGAAGAAATCGGATCAGAAAGCAGATCAAAGGGCCAGGGCAGCAACGGCAGGTTTGGTTTGGTTCCCCTTACGATTTACGTGTAACATTTTATAAGCTTGACCACTCTTAATTATTTAATTGAGCCCCGCTCGCCAACAATGTACGCAAATGTATTGTTGACTTAAAGGTACAGCCCTGGATGCTAAACAATGTTAAACTTTCGGCCTAAGCGATTATGTAAGAATATCATGACATTGTTAGACCTGATCTCCATCTGATTGTATCCTTGTTTGTTGGACGAACTCCTTCTTTTGTAAGCATTTGTACATCCAAACCTATGCACACCCTATTGTACCGGCAGTCTCCTTAGCCTCAAAGTTCTCCCTCTGAATCCCTCCGCGGATATCTTTTTTGGAGACACTTTTTCTTGGAGAAAAGGGAGCGTCAATCTTTACATGACGTGTAGTTCTGATGGCCGCCATTGTTCAGGCCTAATCGCAAGACAGCAAAGAATTCCTGAAAACAAGGTAGCTATGCGAAGTCCCTAATGGCTTGAACTCCCTGTCCATCAAGTATTCCTACAGTGATGTGTGTTTATGGGACTTTACCATCATTTAAACTTTAATCTTGACCTACTGTTATCCAGTAAATCCTGCGTGAGATTTAGAGAGAGAATTTATGCCGTGCCAAGCTAGAGAGAGAGGCCAAGCCCCTAACTACCACCAATAAAGTCCTTATTCCTCATTCGCCTTTTGCTTGCTACAATCTACGGCTTTTCAACCTGTAAACCATCCAATCCTACCTTGCCCATCGATCCGAACACGGACCTCGGTTCAGACGTAGGTGTGGCTGTTTCGCTTGACTGTCAGTCTTCTCTGCTTGGAGGCCCGTGGAGGGACCGTACCACCGCTCTGCCCCCTTCAAGCCTGATAGCCGGTCATTCAGCCGCCTATGCTCTTCCCACAAATTGCATTCCCATTGGCTTTCTGTCCTGTGTAATCTAACTAAGTGTTGGGTTTACTTTCCTCAAGTGAACAATGTGAAAAATAAGTTTTCCCCTTTTTTTGGTTATTGACGAAGTAAGCAAAGCCGATTTTATTTTATTTACATCGTGGTTGTTTAGACTGAATGCATATTCATCCTGAAGCCACATTGCAAAAGATAAAACTACTTCTAAAACCACTGCCAGTAGGCCCTTGCTTCTGTGCTTTTTATGCATAAAAAAAACGGCACTTCGTTATTTCCAGTCTCCTTACAGAACAAAGCTATAGCCATAGCCATCGTCATGGTACGAGGCAATAGTTTTTCGCAAATTTCGAGTTGAGTATAATTTCTTTACTCAGGCAACTGTTTCTAGCTGCTTGAAATCTGCTTGAGCGCCGATGTACGGTAGCCTCTTTTACTATGCTCTCTCCTTAAAAACAATGTATTGGGCGATTGTCACCTACGCGGTTTTTACCACTCTAAATTTGAATCACCGTTCTACTTATAAACTACACACATCAGCAACAGTGGTAAACAGTCCTTTCGGTGCATCCTTCGATTTTGTCCTTGCATCAACTGGGGGTTTTTGGGTGAAAAATTCTCCCTTGCTAGTGTTCCATTACGCCTGGTATGTATCTCCAAACTAAACACTTTCTACTCGCAGTTCAATCGTTATTCTCACGCTATAAAAATCGCAGTGAAAATCCAAATTTCCTATCTCAAAGAAAAAAATGGCGAGAAGTGAAACTACATTTTTAGTCGTGCGGTTTGAAATCTTTGACAAGCCACCCAAAATTTACGCAGCACTTGAATTGAGGATGCAAAAGGTTTCTGTTTTCACAGGTTATGTGGCCAGCAGGTCTGAGGGTCTGTGGCCTAGTTTTGCTCAAATTGGGCCTGAATCGTTCCAGACTGCAGTAAGGGAAATTCATACAGCCGTTGCTGTAGCTTCTCTCTCGACCTTCAGCATGCTCTTGGCTTTACGACCAAAGCCGAGGTGGAGGGGTTGGGTAGGGGGACTCGTGAACCATCCTTGACTGCCAGCGAAAGCTTCCGTTGGCCGGTGGCTTCCGCCTAACAACTGAATACCAGCGCGGACTGGACTGCAGCCCCGCTGGCATTCAGCTTCTATGTAACTGGTGGTTCAACGTAGTGCTGCAAGAATGGGGTGTAATTCCTTGAAAACTTATTCAGAACCAGATTGCCCTTAAATACTATTAGGGATATAGAGCTGTCATAAACTCTTGTGTTGTTCTGCCACAGTAAGATGAAACCGGTGTACAGATTAGTGAGTTCAAAATTGATTCAGACTTTCTGTAATCTTCAGCTGTGTGGCCGTCGTCTTTTTCCTCCCTACTTCCCATCTTGTGCACGACCCCTTACTGTCCGTTGTGGCGAGCCTTGCTTTTCCACCTCATACAGAAGAACCGAGTTCCTCATAGTCTTGGCAACAGCAGTCCGCCAGAGCGAATAGACGCCCTGGTCCAGCATCACTCTTGCGTTCCCCCAACGTTTCGCGCTAAGAACCAGAAATCGAACAAACCGCCTCGTCGACTGGTGATAGAGCCACCAAGTGCTGTGGGCGAACCCCTGAGTGGGGAATGTGTGCAGTGCTTGATTTGTACTTTTTTACCTGGAAACTACTGAACTCTCTTCCCGTGCGGCCGCATCACCGAGAAGGAAGGCTCCTCGGCTGCCTCTTTGCCTCCACTCGGAGTAAGACTCATAACTAGAGTCCTATCGGTCGCCCCTACCCGGTTGGCGGCCTGGATTGGCCAAGTGAATAAGCATGCCTAGGATGTCGCCCTGGATCACACGGCCTCCCCCCCTCCTCCTCTCAGTATGAGCGCACAAACTCAAGAGTGTTGGCATCATCCTGGGCCTTTGCCTCAGGAGTGCCTCTTGATGAAATTGTGTCGGCTTGTTCTTGGCGCAACCAGAACCCCTGCACTAGCGGGACGTCAGTGGTGGTGGTGGAGGGGCAAACATGGAAGCACATGCCATGGCTGGCAGTTGTGTGGGCAAGAAGTAATGTTGCTCCACATTCAGCTTGACCCGCCTCCTGTTGGACAAAGTCGGCCAATAACTAAAAGGAAGTAAAAATTGGATTGTAAAGATGTAATTATTTGTTACTTATTCCAAAATACTTACCGTTAAGTGAACCCAACCCACTGTCCTCGCTCTTGCCGAACCAGATAGTTTGCCAAACAATAGTGAGGGACAGGTGGCAATGCCTGCTAGAATGTGAGCCCGGATGCCACCTGGTGGGGATCTACATAAGCTAAGCTTAAAGCTTAAGCGTACAGCATAAAGTAAACAATTTTAGCAATAACTAAGTAGGTAAGTATTTTAGAATAAGTGAAAACTAATTCAATCTTTGAAATTCCGATTTTTAAGATGCTATGGATGAGCAGGCCCGTTTTGTGATATTTTCAGAAAATAAAAGACAGAACCAAATTCAGCTTTAAGCCGTGTGTGCTTTGTTGACACTTTCCTTGGGATTTATTTGTGAAAAAGCAGGAATTTAAATGATGATCTTCGGTGGGCAAAGGTTTGTCTTGATAAATGCAAAAACCTTGAGCCTCACCTGCATAATGGAGACATTCATCGATATGTCCAACGCATGACAACGAAGGATGACTTAACTAAGCCAGAGTGGCTGGTCCGATACGCTGCTCTATGTTCAAGTTTACGTTCATCTTGTGGGTGAGAATTACTTTTCTGCCTTTTGTTACGACCGTTTATATTTCCTCACATTTTTTGCCAAAATTCCCACTAACCTCAGTTGGGCATTTTGGCTTTTTTGCACTTTTTTTGTTAACGTAAATTACCCTACAGATCGGTAACTTTGTCAACTGGTTTCTGTATCACGATACAAGAAAGTACACTTACATGCCGCTTTTGCAGTCGTTTCCTGTGTTCGCTACTCTGCATTGTTCACAAATGACGGGTAGGACTTAGGGGAGCACTTAATATCAAAGCAACAGTGTTCAAACTGTGAAGCTAACGTAAATTCACATACCTTTCGAAGAGGTAGTCAGGGTCCTCGCACGGTACAGTTTAGTTCGTTAGGTAACATTTAAGACAACCATAAAAAGAACAATCTGCCTACTGGTCTCCATTGCAGGAGAACCTGAACGTGACTTGGCTTTGGCCGTCCCAGCTTCTTAAATCTCTAGGCCAGCGAGACACAATCGAGTCACAGCGGCCTCAAGTCCAGTTCTACATAGCTATCGGTTGTAGTAAAAGAGAAATAAGGAAAATCCGCGAGCTTGCCTTTTTTGCGAGCATGGCGGCTTCATCATGCAGAACCGTGGGCCGCTCTGATGACAATTATGCATGCACTCAAGACCAGACCAAAAATTACAGGATCTCAAGCTAGGTGGTCCTGATGTCATGCTACGCTCTCCTACAAATCCACACCACAGGTGTCTTCCTGATTATCGGACCTTCTCTGCCTTTAAGGGCATCTTAAAGCTGGTATCAGTCATCGCAATACTAAATCTTAACGGTTTTTCAAAATTAAATTCTGAGCACGATTTAAATTTCAAAGCTTCCATCAGGTTCCCTGATGAAGTGATATTTAGCTGCTGCAAAATATTACATTATGTTTGTACACATAATAATTATAGAAGAAAGTCACTCGAAAAAAAAATCAGGAAAGGTAGCATATGGAGATTGCTAGCATAGTAGCATTCATACCCGTCGTTACTCCAAACTGGGGTGGAGGTGGGGACAAGATAGAGTTTAACAACAAACACAATTAAAAGCCTATAACCTGGGGAAATTAATAAGTGATCAACTGCGAGTAATTGCATCTACTTGAGCAGTCATTAAAGGCCAGAAACGGCAGTTACATGTCACTGGCTGCAGCCAAGTTAATAGTGATCTCCGTCATACATGACTGGACTTTCCAATGGTGTGCTGTCTAACAGCGGCTTAAATTCCATGAAAATAGATGTAACGAAGTTCGGCTTGGAATCACGTGCTTCAATTTGCAGCAGGTGGTTTGTTTGCAAGTTTCTAGATGTAGATTAATTGCCTGTGGGTAAGTGTGTATAAATAATTTTCCAGTTGTTGAATTCCACGACGCCGAGTTTGGTGTACTGGAATGTCAAAATTGGTAAAAAAAAAAAAAAAAAAAAAAAAATTGGTAAAGTTATTGCATTTTTACTGGCGTAAGAATTTTTCGAGTGTGAATGCAAGCAACGAGACGAGTTGGAGTACAAGTTACACACTCTGGTAGGCTTGACATTTTTGAATGCTGTATCGCAATTCCCTAAATGGCAGTAATAAAATGGCTCGGAACACTTTGTAGTTACGTCAGCAGCCTCGCACTCCGCAGGTTGTGTAATAATAAAATAAAAGCGAAATTAAAAGAGCTGGAAGTAGTCTACTGGCTCCTTGCCAAGCTTGTGCTGTACAGATACTGTATTGGCAAATCTTCTTATATTCAATGTATCAGTATTGTTTAACGATTCCTTTGAAGAGAATAACCTTCATAACGGAGAACTTGACGTTTCCTACCTGCTGACTACCTCATTTCTGAAAATGAAAATGCAACACAAAGTCTCATCCTGGACAAAATCAGTAGCTCCATCGAGAGCTGTGTTCCCTGCCTTCAGACTACCACGATTCAAGAAATAACGGAGCAACACGAAGTCTCACCTTGAATGAAATTAGCATTGGTATCGATATCGGTACAGCATTAGTACAATAGTCAGTGAAGCCGTTGGCACCTTGCTAAGCTGTTAGCATTGGGGAGGACGACCTTTGTGTTTCTAGTCTACCGTGTACCTTTTCTCCCTGCTGCAAGCACCATCCATTGGTCTGGGCAACAAAGTGGTTTTGCATGTGCATAGAAAGATCTGAGTTAGTTATTTCATTATAAACTTGGTTGTTAACGTTAGGAGTTGGCAGTGTTTGGTTGGCAATAGGGAGCAGATTATCAGTTTCTCCAACAAAATGAATTAGGGATGCCTCAAACAAACTCGACACCTATAAAATCAAGTAATTGTTTGTATCTTTTTCGCTTTTTAAAAAAAAATGAAGTTCTTACTGTCCTAAAAATACTTACCTTCAGTATGTGCTAAAATTGCCTTTGCTGTTTTATGCCCGATATTAATTACAAACCTTTAAATTCCGTTTTAAATCTTAATATGATTAGTTCAGCTAGGAGCGCTGCTTTTCCCATTCCATGTAACACTGATATAGGGCCGTAGCTCTCACTTAGCTTCAGGCACTCGTGCAGCGAACACACTATGCCTGTTATTGCTACTTGTATAGGCTTAATCGTCAATATGGACACCAATGCCCTACCTACTATGTGAACTTCTCACTTTTGGCACTTTTCCGGAGTGCTCTGCAGAAAAATGCCAGGATTTTCACCGTGCCTGTCGCAAATGTTGAAAGTGCAATTTATTGGACATTAAATGTGAGATTTGTGACATCCACGATCACAAGGCCGTAAAGAAGATTCTAAATCTGCACAGAAATCTGGAAGAAAGCTCAAATCGAGAAACGTGATCATTCTTCTTCGGCGGGTACTCCTTCGTCCAGTAGGCAAACAATGAAAATGACTTTAAGCATTCGTTTGGAAGAATCGATTTATCCGCTCCATTTGTTTTCTTGTCGGAAGAAACTATTTTTAATCCATGTAATCCAGTTCTGGTAACAGACGACAAAATGAAATTGATTAAAAAAAAAAAATTGAGTTATTAACCGTCTTGGGATCCAACGCCATTTTTATCGTTCCCTGTGAAAAAGACCACGGCCAAAACGTGGCTGCTGTCAACATGTTACATGCCTCAGTAAAATAAATGTTAAAATAATTATATAGTGGTTTAAGGGTATAAATAATTGCAGACGTAATAATTATATTGTAAATAATTGTAAAAAAATATGCTTTGGACCATCGTATTGCGTTTTCATAACTAAAAAAAAAAGTGTAAAGTTGCCTACGTAAATGCACTTACGAAAATATTCAACTTGCAGTACCCGGGAGACATTGAAATGATAACATCCACTGGTTATTCTTCTAGTACAGTATCGTTTAATGATTGTTGAAAGCGATCAGTCTTCGGGTACCATCACGTCTCCTAACCGGCCGTCCTCAAGAGACGTGCACCTTGTAGCTTAAATCACGCTAGGCTGGTTGTGACCCTAGTGACCTTTGACGTTAATTGAGACTGGGCTCCAATGCGATCAGTGGTCACGTGCCACGAACGAACCAATCGTATCTAGAGATACTGAAGGAATTTCAAAACTGACGTTGAAACAACAGTTCTTTCGAGGAATAAAGGTGGTGACGTAGAATTCCATGACTTCATTCAAAGCAGGCAAGGAAACAGGGATTCCCAGCTTTGTGTTGTGTTGTTGTTACAACTTACAACAGCTTGAACCAGAGGCTATTTTCAGCAAACAAACACGTATATTTTGATGTAACTTTCAACGAAAAATTAAGTAATTAAAAAATTATACAGAACGGAAAAGCCAATGGCTCAGGATGGGTTAAATAAATACGGATGCAAACCTATTTGCGTTGCGTTTTGGACTTAGATGTCAGACTGCCTGAGCAGGTAGTCGAACCCACGACCTTTGATTTCAAAGGTCGTGGGTTCCATTCCCTGCTCAGGCAGTCTGTCATATAAGTCCAAGGGCAACGTAAATAAATTTGCATCTGTATTTATTAAAAAATTGTATTGAATTAAATAAACCCAAAATACACGTTCCAATAACCTAATTGAATCAGAATTACACCTCCGTTGTACGCAATCGGAAATTTTCTGAACTGAGTGTAAGTCCGTGTTGTAAATTTTAGCGAACTTAGTAGTTTTACTTTATAGCCATCAGGAATGCTTTGCTCAGTTCTTTCAACGGGGCTTTGAACTAAGGGGACGATCCGATTTGACCCGATCCCAATACCAATACGGCCCGATGCTATCTTCACCGATACCGATAATTCAATACAATTAGCTGCAGTCAACTAATACCACATTTAGAAATTAGCTGCTTAATAGAGCCCTTTATGCATTTTAATATTGGAAATTCTATGAAAAATTCCTAATCAAGCTCTACGAGCAAGCTTCTTGCAATAACATGTTTTGTCAACCTGTTTTTAGTTTTTGCTCAATAACTGGAGAATGAATGAAGTTATCGGTTTGAAATTAGCACCATTGGAAAGCTCTCGAAAAAACTATTCGAATGTTATATTGGAACAACAAAAAAAGGTCAGTTTTTGACGAAAATAAAGCAAAAATCTATATTTACCGTAGCCGACCTCGATCCGATACCGCTAGTATCCGTTTCTGTATCAGCCGAGCTTTATTAAAACCATACTGCTGCTAACAACTTGGAAATTCATTGATGAAATGATTAAACTGCCCATACAACTCTCTCACTCAAGCCTTTTTTTTGTTTTGCTAATGCAGCATAAACAACTTGAAAAGAAACAAAAAATGGTTCCCGTAAGGATTTAAAATGTTTTTTTTTTCTTTATTTATAGGATATTCCTCTTGAAAAGGCTGAAGAAACTGCAGAAGCTGTAAATAATATTCCGAATGGTGACGATGAAATGTCTGACAAGGAGGACAGTCAGGAAGAGGAGGAGCCTGTGATTGTTAAACAGAGTGCAATATCGGAAGAGACGACAAACGCTGAAAATACGGAGGGACTCCCTTCATCACCCGGTAACGACGGAACATCTGACGAATTAGAATTAGATGGCAATGAAGAAGAAATTACGGAAGACAACATGGATTCTATGCCGAGTATTGCGGTATGTGGCCCAGCACCTTTGACACCCGTCACTCCAAGTAGTGGACCTCCCAACTTACTGCCATCATCAGGGTCGTTCCATGGTCCGCCAAGCAGCCAGTCGTCTTGCTCGATAGAAGATAGTCAGCTACTGAACCAGAATACCCCGCCAATGAGTGCCAGCAATCCTATGATGAGTCCTTCCCAGAGTAACTCGACTCCTACCTATCAGGAAATGAGTAACAACAACGTACCTTCTGCCACCAATCCTACTCCCAATGCACAGGATACTTTAAATCCTTCTTCTAATTACGAGGAAACCCTTCAAGACGAGTTGGATCAGAATTACGAGCAAATGGATAACAGCAGTGCGGGCGCTGATGATTTAATTGCCAGTCATGACATGGCGCAACGAGAGGAGTTGAATTTGGAATCGTCGCAGCCACAAAATGAAAATTCGACTCGAACCACGAAGCAGTCATCTACCCCAACTCGGGAAGTTCCCAACATGGGAGTGTATACTCCTGACTCTACTTCCAATAGTGTGCTTTCGAACAGTGGTTTTAATTCCATGGAAATAGATGTAACTCAGTTGGGCTTGGAATCGCCTGCTTCTATTAGCAGTAACGAGATGGCGCAGAACTCCGTGGAGTCGCGTCAGCAGCCTCACACTCCGCAGGGGTACACAGACTGTGTGCAAATCCAGAATCCACCACCACCGCCTCCACCACCACCTACCCCTGTGATTCAAGCTAATTTCTGCAATGGAAACATTGTGACTAGCCATGCCATGCAGCAGCAGCAACAACAACACCAACATCAGCAGCAGCAACACACAACCATTTCCCATGCCAACAATTTGCACGCAAATACTCTGCATCAAAACCTAAGAATGTCGGTATTGAGTAGCTCGAGTAACACAACAAATTCGATCAACCACAGCCACATGGCTACAAACATAACGGCTACTTTGAACACTATAAATGCGCAGCCGTTAGCTGCGACCCTTCAACCTGCAATCTCTTCTGGCTCATCTAACATGGGTTTAATTAGCACAACTCCTACATTAGCAAACTGTCCCACCCCCGGTGTTGTGACGGTGTCAGCAGGCAGTTATATGAGTGGTGTCAATATGCAGATGCCAGTGGTGTCCAGCGGAACGTATGTCCAGACTATGCCTGGTGGAGGCTCGTATGTAACAGTTCCTATGGGGATGTCCGTTGCAACCGTTATTCAGCCACACCACCACATGCAGCAGCAACCAGGTGGTTCGACCCAGCGACTAACGCACGTAAGTTTGCCTGCTTCATGTGCCGTGTCTTCTACTCCAAATTTTTTCATACAGTCACCAGCTCCTACCCCAACTCCATCTCAAACACCCACTCCACAGCAGCAAGGTAATTCGAGTTGTAGCTTGGCAAAACTACAGCAGCTTACCATGGACATAATGCCACCGCATGGTGGTGTGCCCTGCAACACCATCACCCCACCTCCAAATTTGACTCCACCTCCTCCTGTCAACATGACCCCTCCACCAACGATTCAAAGGAACCTCACCCCTCCTATTCCAAGCCTTCAGCCGCAAATTTCCCTGTCTTCGAACCACTTTTATAAACAGTTTCGGCGGCAAGTACAAGTGCAACGTAGCCCAAATGTGACCATCACCCCGAACTTAATGCCGAGCTACCAGACATTAAACGGTTTCCGAATGCAACAAGGACCACCCTCCACGGTGCTAAACACGTCTTACATCACCAATACGAGCTTCATGAATCAGCAGATTCCCAATATGCAAATGGGAATGGTGAACATGCATCCCCAACCCCAATACCAAGAAGCCATGCCTCCTGCAAGGCCCCAAAATACAATGTATGCGACTTACGGATTTATTAACAGTGGACTTCCTCCTCACACGTTAAACGGCATAATGCGGCGGTGACTAGATCAACATGGGCATTGGCCTCCCGATCATGGCCATTATTGAAACCGGACTAAATTGAAGGGTTTCTGTTTTGTTTGACTGACGAGTGGCATTAAAGAATCGGACGTGAACTGAAAGTGACTAGCAAGCATTGCTTTTATTAAACGTTATTTAAGTGACGATGGTTGTTCTTATTGCACGGACATTGTGAACATGACTGAAACACGACAGTAGTGCTGCAGTTCACTGAAAAGCTGCAAATTTGTGACAAGAACGACTATTATGTCTACTCTTGCGGCCAGTATCGATTCTTGGCATTTCGAGACTCGAGGTCTAAGAGCATAAAAATATTGAAAGTGATTAATGGTAAATTTGTAAAAATTGTCTACAGTTTTGTTATGGTTTTTCCATTATTACTTTCGATTGTGTCATTGCGACATTGTACAAATGTTTCCTTTTTTATTTCGTACCATTAACTAGAGTGCATTTGCAATTATGTGACAAATGACATTTGAGGATTTAAAACGAAGGAACGACTTATTTGTCACGCTTTCCTTAATGGGTGTAACCATAATTTGTCCTTTCTTCCTCACCCCTTCCACAGATGTGTATAGCTGGCTCACTCCCTATTACCAGCTCGGCATTTCAAGCTGAAATGCGTAACTTGGTCTATTTGTACATAATTCTTCTTTTTCCTGGTATGTAATATCAAAAGACTTGTATATTGAGCACAAAGTGAAGAAATGTGTAAAAGTAAAATAAATAATATTGAATTGTCTTTTGCTGACAAACTTGTTAGATAACAAAAAAAAAATGTATGTACAAAAGTTTTATTGTTTCATATTTATCATGTATACTCACTTATTTTGTACATTTCTGTCCAGTCATCGTCATAGAGTAGGAATTATTTGTCGCTCAGGTTTTTTTCTGTGCTGTAGCAACTTTTCGTTGAATTTTGTACAGTTTTTGCCTCCCTTTCTTTTCCACTGCGTTCGTTATCTTTCATATTTCTATTTTTGTGTAGATGGATCCATCATACTCACCCCATGCAAAACCAAACTTGTACATCTGTGCATTTACCTAAAAGTTATATTCTGTATGAAACTTGACAAAGAAACTGCAAGTAATGCTGCTGTATATACCGCTTGATTTAATTAAAGAGAGTACATTTTTGAATGTAGTAATTGTACAGTGATTTGTAATTTATACATATACAGGCAAGGATGTGGTGGAAATTGTACTCTTGCTATAAGAAAATGCATAATACTTTTAACAATCAACTGGATGCTTGGGTTGGATGGACCTTGAGTGTTATAAGGGTGGCATTATTTTCCAGATGCTGCTGAATTGCCATGGATTCCAGAACATGCAAGTGTCTGGCAATTCTGCAGCATCTGAAAATAATGGCACCTTTATGAACACTTTAGGTCTGTCCATTCCAACCCTATCATTCAGTCCTTGCTGAGAGATGATTTTTGCAGGAAACAGTCTGCCCAGTGAAATGACCTACCTGACAAATAAGGTGGATGACGTGACATGCCAATTTCAAAAAGTGTGTAGGACAATGATGTAGACTCACTTCTGACAATACTGTCAGTACCTACAGTAGACAGACGAATGGTCTTGAAAATTAGGATACGACTGAGGTATTCTTAGTTCTGAAATTGTGCGTGGTTTTAATGTTAACCCTATGTACGCGTTGCGCCCGAAATCGGGCGTGCAGTATTGTTGCAGAACACGCGTTGAGCCCGATATCGGGCTGCTGATGACGTCTGAACAAGGCAGCACGTGATTCGCTAGTACTGCTTCTTAATGTGAAATAAACAAAGGAATTGGCCAATGGACTATCACCTAACAAATCGGTATTAGATAACATCAAGAAGACGAACCAATCCCGTCGTATTATTTCAATTTTCGCGCCGTACTCTCATTCTCAAGGGGCAGCAATTTGCGAGCCATTCAAGATGGCCGCCCGTTGTTGGCGTTATCGTCTAAGAGAATTGCGCCCAAGCGATGTGGATTATTACGTATGAGCTGACGATTCAAACAGTAAAAAAGGATTAAGTGATAACAGCTGTAACATAAAACTATTGTCGGACTGGTTGAGCAAAAGTAACAAAAGTGAATTGTAATACGGAACTGTAGTGTTAGACCATGCAGTAGGGCGGGCGGCGGCGGAGAAGTGATCGCCCTCCCGTCTTACAACAATCGTACGTGGAAGTAGAAGTACATTCATACCGGCTACCGCTTAACTAGTGACTGATCTATTTGTTTGCAAGCTACAACAATGACAAGGTAAAGAGAAAATACTTTTATATTTATTATTTAGGCCGTTGATGTGTCGCACTTTGTTTAAATGTTAGGATTTATTTACAACAGCGTACAGCGTTCATCTTTCCCATACGAGTATTGTTGGGAAGCCAACATCACTGATATTGCTGTCACAAAATAAATGCGCGCAGCAGGGTAGAGCACGTGGTAAAAAATCAGCGTATATAGGGTTAAAAGTATTGTGTCATGAACTTTTTAAGTAAAAACCGTTATGGAATTTTTCAAGAAAATGTGTAACATTCTACACTAGGACCTTGGTTACCGAAACTAATTGGGATCGAGGGCGTTCAGATAATCAGTTTACATCCAACATAATAACTTTTAAGAATTAACAATGTAACTATGACCACAAAGATAAAGACAATGTGCTTCGAACTATGCCTTTCAAATCCACTTTATTTGTAGATTTTCAGTGCCTAGTTAAATGATTTCACTGCAAGCGCGATCGTTGTTGCGGGCTTATCACTTGGTATAAATAACACTAACCTTAGTGGGGGATGGGATAGAAATTCAAGACCGACAAAAAAAAGGAGCCATGTCACTTTAGAAATTTCTGGGCTTCAACAAGAAAAAATTTCATTTTTACTGCTAGCCCAAAATACTTGCCTGTATTTTATATATGCTTTACAATTTTGGAAATGCTGCCAGTCCCAAACATGAAATTTAACGCTCTCCTGAACCTTGCAATGGCGCTCCCCGGGGCCCATGACTGCTGCTAGACGGCACTCCTTTCCCGCTCAAAATCACAGTTTGTTTTGGGATGCGACTGGAGACAGTCGCCATTTTCACGTTCTAACATGGAAAAACCTAGGAAACTAGCATCATGCCCTGGAAAGAGCATGCAGAAGGATGAACAAGATAGATCCTCATGGATTGTGCCGACGATTCAGTGTGTTCAATTTCAGTAATTACAAATGTGCTGAACATTGTGCGACAATGGACCCAAAGACTATTGCTTTGATCGAGGCAACGTGGGCTGATTCAGCTAGACGATAAGATCTGCAAAAATGAGCTAGAGAACTGGCAGTTTTAGGTGGAAATTCATCGTCTTCTCACGATTTGGACATATTTATCAATTCAAGAGACGATTCAATGGCTTCGGCAAGTGATAGCCATTGTTCAGATTCAGTCCAGAACTGCAGCGAACCCGGCGCTTGTATCCGACATCACAAGTATGATGGCACAGTGTGTAGCGGCCAAAATGGGGAAAACAGAAGTGCAACGGAAAGCGGATCAAGCTGCAGCGGAGCAGTAGTTAACGTTAGCCACCCAGAAAGGTAGATACTTTCGAAAAGTATTTTGGACTCACGAAGGTATGCAAATCCGTGTCAGCATCGGTGACTGGCCCGATCGCACCAGACCAGGACTAGGATGGACTGGACGGACAACAGGAGGCATTCACCCCTCCAGGCTCACCTATTTCACAGGACTGTGGATCGGTTAAGAGGGGTTTAGACGTCGACGACACGTCACCTAAACATAGGAAAACTAAGTACTGTACTCGCACGATGCTAACAGGATAGTTTTGGGCCTTCCCCCAGCAACCACCACCCAGCTATCGTTGGGAACCGCCCGACTCGGTCTATGGTGGAACCTTTAGCGGACTCGAGAGTGGTGGGGTAGAGCGAGCTGGCTTGCTGGACTCGTGAGTGGTGGGGTAGTGCGATCTGGCTTGCTGGACTCGTTCGCCACGCAGTCGGGGTCAGCAGAGTGTGGGCTGATGCAGTCCAGGACTCGAAGAAGTGTGGACAGCGCTGCACCAACATCGCAATCGTCAGTACCGTAGGGATTGCCAGGTTCCTGGGAAAACCAATTGTTGACCTATGGTGGGCAGTGGTCATGGCCGAATTTTGGCAGTTAGCAACAACAACGATTGTGGTTCGACATATCCTGGCTGGCAGGTGCCTCCTCTTCCCCCCCCCCCCTCCGGGCAGAGGGTTGTCTAAGGGGACAATGCCAATAGTACTGGGGGACGATAGTGCTTCGCCAGGAATTAGTGCACCCGCTAATATCCCGGTAGTATTTCCACCCGTTTCACAGTGTGTACAACCAATTGACAACTCGGGTACAGTCCCGGCAGACGACCCATCTATGGGACAGACCAACTTTGTGTCAGCGAATGTGCCTCACCCGGACAATCCCGGGGATGGCATGAGTGGTAATGTGGAAGTGGGTGAATCAGTACAAGAAGCAATCGAGTGGAAGTGGGTGGTGGACGAAGTATACAATTCATTACCGAGTGTGTTTTGCCAAAAGATAGTGGTACCAGAGGTCCCGGATGGGGAACCACCCGAAATATCATTTGCAAATCAGGACAGGGTGCAGAAGGCCCTACACCAACTGCCCCAATCACAAGTACTATTCCGGCAACTTTTGGTTAATGGTGGAACATTGAGGGACAAAAGGAAAGTCTCTCGGCTGTTCTCCCACCCCCCCCTCCCGCTGGCAAAGGGCAGTTTCTTTTTCGCAGTGGGAAATACCGGAGCTCCGAAGCCGGGTTGCTATAAAACATACGACGAAACCGAGTATATCTCAACAGAGAGTAAAATGGATCCAATGGATCAAGGTAGCTACAGTCCAGTATGAGGAGGGAGAAAAGGTGATGCGGGCCATCCTTCGGGCGAATTCAACAGCGGACCTGGCCTACTCGGCGGCGACAGCTAAGCTCTAGGTTTTCCTTGCTTCAGCACCAGAAGATAGAGATGTGGCGGTAATTGACAGTGCGGAAGTTGCTTCGAAAGGCATCAGAATTTCACACACTTACAATTAACTTGGGGATACGTTCCTTATTCAACTCCGTGCTACATTGACGCGATGCATACCTGGAGGGGTCCCAGGAAGGACTGTGCAAGGACACGCTGAAGAACCTCCGACTCCTGCCAATACATCGTTCCTCATGGCTGTATAATGGACAATTACTGACTAGTGCACCTGAGCTTAAGAGACAAGTTGAAGCCTTCTGTTAGTGTGCAGCGACATCACACAACAACAGAAACGGTCGAGGGTTCCCTGGCAGCCGTTTCGGGAACACACACCTCAGGGGAGAACTTCGTCACCACATGCGCCAAAGTCTTTGCCTCAGGTGCAACAGCTCCCTTCAGGACAGTCCAGAGCTGGCAGAGGTCGAGGCGCTCAAGGGCGTGGCGCCTTCCCATGCATGATGGGAGGTTGGCGCAGGCCCCCCGCTTGCGCGACATTTTCCATCTACTGGCGCAACCAACTCAAGCTCTTCACCACCAAGGAGCGGGTTCTGGATAATGTGCCATCTCGGAGCGTGGGAAACCATAACGGACGATCGGTTCGTACTTTCGGTAGTCGTAAGGGGTTATACCCCAAACTTTATTTCGGAACCCCGCATTGGTTTCTCAACAGGCACGAACCACGGGAGTTTGTGAAGGAGGTGAAGTCATTGTTAAGGAAGGGTGTCTCCGAGGTTCTTCAGCCCAGCGAGAGTGATCCCGAAGCGGAACAGGAGTCTCGCCTTATTTTCAATTTGAGGCACCTCAATGGATTCAACAAAACTGACAGCTTCAAATGGAAACCCTGGGATCGATCAGGGAAGCTGTCCAACCAGGCGAATTCACAATGTCTATTGATCTGGAGGACGCCTATCTCCACATACCACTTCACCCAAGTGTGTACCATCTGTTCCTCTTAATCTGCCAGGGAAAGACATACCACTTCGTACTTCTTCCCTTTGGCCTATGCACGGCTCCGCACATGTTTACGTTGATGATGAAGCCGGTGCTGGCAACGTTGCACCGGTTGATAATCGATGTGTATGCGTTTTTGGACGATTGGCTTCTGCGTCAGGGGAACAGTCAGACTGGAGAGAAACACAACACAGTGCATCAAACTCTTCTCCCTGTTGGGCCTAGAGGTGAATGCAGCAAAGTTAAGGATCACTCCATGTCAGTCATTTGAGTTTAGGGAGCGGCCTTCCAGACGGTATCATTCTCGATTCGACCATCGGACGCAAGGATACTTCAGGTCGCCCAGGCGGCGAGGACACTCCTCATTCAGAGATCCATTTCAGCAATGGAGCTGTCAAGGTGATTGGTGAGATGAATTCGTGCGCAGCATTAGTACACCCAAGGGGCGTGGCGGGTGAGACCCATCCACTGGTTACGTAAGCTGAAGTGGTGAATTCGGAGGTCCTGGGAAGATCGGATCTCTTTGGACAGGGCAGCGGTCGAGGCGATCGAATGGTGGACGGACGACAACAACCTGGAGGAGGGGTGCTAATTCATGTGGCAGTGTTGGATTGGCTTCAAATTACGGACGTGTCCTCCTCAGGGTGGGGCAGTACCGTTGGGGAAGAACAGGCGGCCAGATGGTGGACGTCAGAGGAGAGGCATCTTCACATCAATGTCCTTGAACTGTGGGCAGTGCGGTTGGCGTTGACTCTCTGGGCTCACAATGTAAAAGAGTCAACAGTTACTGTGTTATCAGACAACACATCTGCTGTCTCCTACCTGAATGGGGGGGGGGGAGGGGGGCATGCCCTCGTACCAGGAGGTAAATCTGATATTCCAGTTGTGTGTGGACTTCGGAATCACACTCGTTCCGAGACACATTGCTGGGATCCTCAATGTGCTTCCGGGCGAGCTTTCGCGAGGAGAGAAGACAGAGTGGCGACTACACCCGGAGGTGTGCAAAGGCCTATTCAGGTTGTGGGGCACGCCAACATTGGATCAGTTTGCCACCAGGGCGAACACTCAACTGCCCCTGTTCGTAGCCCCGTACCCAGACGGAGCGGCATTGGCGACGGACAGCCTCAGTCTGAGCTGGGACTACCTGTTCGGGTACCCGTTTCCCCCATTCAAAGTACTTCAGCAGTTGCTCAACAAAGTCAAGCTATCACCGGGGATCTTCATACTGATCACAGCGTGGTCGGAGGCAGCACCTTGGTTTATGGACCTGTGGAGACACAAAACAGAAGCCCCAGTGACAATACCGTGTTACGTCGACATCCTGTCACAACATCAGGTCAGGAAGCTCCACCCAAAACCAGTGATTCCTGCACCTACACGCCTTGAAGTTGTAAAGAGTGAGCTTGTGAAAGGGGGCTTCTCGCAAGTAGTGGAGTGCCATTGCGACTCGTTGAAATAAATCTATGAAGGGAAGTGGAGAGGTTGGATGGAGTGGTGTGGGTTTAATACGGTGGATCTTTTACATCCGTCTCCTCAAGACATTTGTGAGTTTCTGAACTCGTTATTTGATAGTGGCCTTGCCCCTAGTACGATTAAAGGGTACAGAGCTGTGATTATAACTGTTCTTGCAGTGTTGTGGGACAGATTAGCAATCGACAGTCCAGTGGTGTCGGGGATTAGTCAATCATTCTGTGTCCTGTGCCCCAAATTGAGGAAAATGTGCCAACAATGGTACCTACCCAGCGTTCTACAATACCTAGCAGGCCCACCGTTTGAACCCCATGGTAGTACATCCCTCAAGCATCTTTCTATGAAAACTGTGTTCCTCTTGGCAGTAGCCACAGCGGCTCGAGAAGGGGAACTAGCAGCGTAAGCTAGGGGAACCGACTTCCTCAGAGCAACAAGCGACTGGTCGAAGATGTCCTTTGTACCTCACTTGAAGTTCCATGCAAAAACCCTCAAAGCGGACGAGACTCCGACACCAATTGTGGTCAAGGCCCTGGCCCCAACTTCGGAACCAATATGTTCCGATAGACTGGACTACCCGATGAGGGCATTGCGATTCTACCTCGACCGGACGAAAGAATTCGTTGAGATGAACCAGAGAAACCACAGCCATAGGATAACAATCCATGGGTCCCACTGTTTGTCAAACTCTCGGTGAGTGGGGAGGAACTAACCCGGGAACCAGTTACACTGGGTATTATTAGTCGATGGATCTGTCGGACTATCGAAGGGGCGCAATGCACGGGTGCCGTGGATACCAATGGCACCATCAATGCTCACGAGGTGCGGGCTATGGCAACTTCTTGGGCATTGGCAACAGGAACCACCCATTACTGAAAACCGAAACCGATTTGGATTTTGTGTCGGTTTTTCGTGCGGTGTTCGAAAAATCAAAAACTGATTTGTTTTTCTAATTTATTTTTAATAATTATCATTTTCTACGTATAAATGACAGCAAAGCTCCTAATCATTAAAAAGAAAATAGTAGAGGAAAATGATGCCACAGCTAGGACCATGGTCTATGACGCTGCTGAAAGTGAAATCAGGAGTTAGAAGCTAGTAATAGTACTGATACAAGAAAAAAAAAACTAGAAATAGCTGATTGGGGTGGATGGTGGCAAAAACCGATACCGAAACCGAAACCGCGGTTTTGTGAGCGTAAAAACCGAAACCGGAACCGAAGTCAAAAAAATGAAACCGACCCATCCCTACCCACTACTTCAGAGGTGTGAATGCCTCAGCGGCGAGGACCAAGGATTCGTAGCAGTGGGTAAAACGGTGAAGAAGTGAGGTAAGATAAGCTTTAATTCCAGACCCTGCGGGCTGGTAAGGTTCCTATCAGATACCATGTGTGTATACCTTGGGTGTTTTGGTGGGATGGTCTTGCATAGGCGAGGGTTCGGTGTCACCTTGTATTGGGTAGACAAAGTCAGCATATATAAAATACAGGTAAGTATTTTAGGCTAGCAGTAAAAATGGGGTTTTACCCCCAAAATTAGTTTTTACTTAGCCTAAAATACTTACCTGTGGGAACCCACTCTCCTCCCGCGTCGAACCGTCTTAGGCGGGGAGACAAACTGTGA
The DNA here is from genome assembly GCA_023313725.1 of Lithobius niger. Lineage (NCBI taxonomy): Eukaryota > Metazoa > Arthropoda > Chilopoda > Lithobiomorpha > Lithobiidae > Lithobius > Lithobius niger. Next base: position 31,081 of record JAHWFP010163911.1, read on the forward strand.
TTTTGAGCATGAAAGGGCAGCTGCCTAGCTGTGGTCATACGCCCTGGGGACCACCATTGCAAGGGCCAGGAGAGCATTAAATTGCAAATTTCCAAAATTGTAAACATATATAAAATACAGGGAAGTATTTTAGGCTAAGTAAAAACTACTTTTAGGGGTAAAACCCCGTTTTTCTCAAATTCAAAACTATTACTATCACTCCATCGGTATTCTCAAATTTTCGATAGGCATAATGCAAAAAGGTGTTTAACTTATTCTGCTTCTTACATCACTGTTAGTGCTAGCAGTATTGAGAGAACTATTCAAATCAGAAATTGGAATAGTTCCCTCAATACTGCTAGCACTAACAGCAATGTAAGGAGAAGAATAAACAGTATAGCAGCCTGAAAAAGATAGTACCCAAATTTAACACCTTTTTCAGACTTGCGGCTATCGGAAATTCGCAGAATAGTGATAAGTATTTGAGTGTCAAAAAAATTTTCCGTAGTTACTGAAGATTGAAAGTGCGCACGATAGTAGCATTTTTCACTGGGCTTCAAACAACAAGGCGAAATTATTATTTGAAAATATGCAATATTCACACAAACAATGCCGTTTCAAAGAAGTATTTGCAAAGTAAAATCTCTTTTGTACAGTTTCTGTCAGGCTAGTTAAAGAGAATGTTGAGGGATCATTGGTTATAACACTAATGCGGAGAAGTGGGGATGGGGGAGAGATGGAATGAGGCCGTTAGAAAACGCAGGCTTCAAACGACGCCTTCAACATGTTCAGTCAAATTACTAGCTGAAAATGGGCGCAATATTCACAAAAAAGGTTTCTTATCTGCAAAATACTAATTTTCAGTATTATGTGCTAACATCGCTAATTCTATGCTTTTCAGTGCTCAAAATTAATCATTTAAATTTTATCTCCCTATTTTTGAATTCCGTGTGATTATTTATCTAGCTTCGCGCTAGGGGCGCTGCATCCGTTCCACTATTCCCTCGTACCGTTTTTGAACACGGAAGTGATAACACCATGCTACTTTTCTTGTGTTACGTCGCTCTGACGCTTCACTCAAATGTGGATAACAGCAGACGTTTGATGGGATTGCTTTCATGAAAGTTTGCGGAGTGCACCCACGGTAAAACGCCTGGAGATTTACATCCTTCCTGCAGAAAAATGCAGAAGGCTATCCAGAGGGCTCCGAGTCTCATACCGAAGACCCAACGACTGAAAGAGTAGGAGGTGCAAGAGTGTCCTAGCCTACATCACAAGAATTAATGAACCTATGCAAACTGTTCTACATAGAAATAACTTAAAGAACATTCATTAAGAATGGTAGAAATTTGAAGGCACTCTTGAACCAAGGCTAAGGGCGCATTTACGCAAGGACAATTTTCTCGCTTACTAGCTTTTACTTGGTCAATACTAGATCTGCTGGCTGCTTCTCGCCTTTGTCGGAGAAAGCGGCTTTCAAGTTGTCTATACGTAGTAACCATGGCAACAACACGGACGCAAATTTTCTCCTCGCTCCACGACGTACGATGCTTGCAACATGACAGCGTCGATTTATGACGACTAGAAAACAATTTTTACTGCAGTACACGATGACGGACAGATTCCTGAATACCGGCATTCGAAGGTTTGCCTTCGAATCGATAATTCCGAAATGGACGCCATGTTGGATTTTGAATTCTCACTGCGAGTAGCTATTTATTCTACCGTCGTTTGGTCACTGCTTAACGCTGTAATGTGCAACAGCACGAAGAACAAGCTCCTGACACCAGCACAGCGATTTGGAGGCAAACCCTTCATGAATACAAAAGAAATACAGCTAAAAACGAGCACAACGCGCAGCTATAATACTAGGAGTAAGTTTAGAATTTCCGACCTGGTACCTCTACTCCCACTTAAAGCAGACATTGTGAAGAAAGGAAAGGATGAGAAAGCACCACTCACTCTTAAGACCACCAGAGGAGTGTACCTAGTATTTGTGAAGAATGCTACGCTGCTTACGGTGATGAGAAAAGGAGAAGGACAACGACTGCCTGAAAGAGCACATGGTTAACACCAAGAATGAATTGTAAGAAAATGGCATCGCATTCCATCACACTGAAACAGGACACAATATTGGATGGAATAAGACCACCACCCTTCTTAACTCAAACTCCAGTTGGGACCCCCATCTTCGAGGCTTGGTTCACCAGTGTTCTTCATCCGGTTATCTGTCTTCTCCATCAGATGAAGATGTGTGCCCACACCTATCTCAACGACTGGCTTCTGAGAACCAAGTCAAGGTACATTCTACACAGGGCCGGATTAAGGGGGTGCTTTCGATGCTGAAGCACCTGGCCACAGGCCGAAAAGGGCCTTAAAGGTGCCTCACGGTCATGGGAAAAATAAAACAAGGTACTATTTTAGGTCTCTAAAAGTTAATTAGGTGGTTGTCAAGAGCGCATGCATGGGTTTTTTTCGTAGCGCATGAAACATTTTTTCTGACATTGTCTAAAAAAATATTGCAATCACGCATCAGCTCTTTTACCGAACACTTTCTGGAGCCGATGACCATATCAGCCTTTTGCTCCATTCACATCAGATCAGTGTTACCAGACGTAGCATAATTCTGCTACGGTAGCATTTTTTAGCATAAAAACTGAGGTGTAGCATAATTGGTAGCATTTTCAATTGTGTAGCATTTTTGTGGCAAAATTTAGCATTTGTAGCAGAATTAGTAGCACTTTCGGCCGCCAAGGACGTTTCCCGCCTTGGGTAAAGCTAACACGAGACATTATGAGCGAGCGAGGCTCGAGCTAGTAAGAATTATATCTTAGTCTCAGTTGGCATTGTCCTTGCATGCCTCTTGTTGAATCGTTAATTTTATAGTATCTATACAGCATTGCGAATTGAATTTTAACGAACATTGAAAATGAAAATTTAAGTGAAGGTAAAAAAAATCGACTCTTCCAGGCCTCTGATGTATGCAATCTTCTTGTTCTTATTCAGCAAAAAACATTTAAAAGTACCACAGCAAATTAGAATTAAGCGCAAATATTTTTTTTTTACATCTATTTGATAAATTTATGTATTTTTTTTTTTAATATTTTCTTATATTATGCAAAAGTAATCGTGTCTGGGGGATCTGGGATTTGCTAATTATTGACAACCAACAAGCAAGAATCCGGTGGAGCCATATGATTCATGTCGAAAGTTTCGTAAGTAAGTAGTTTACTTTTATTTTGTAAATTATGTAAGCCATTTGTTGTTAAATTTAGAACTTTTTTTGCACTATAATATTGCGTATTGTTGCGGTATCTTTGAAAGTACGATATTTTTTGTTAAAATACATAATTTTTGACCGCCATCGGGGGCCTTAGAGTCCCTGGCAGGTCTAACCTTGGTGGTAAGGCATTCATGTCCCCTCACCTTCCCTTGGCCTAATCTTTCCTCCATGGCCAATCTCTATCATTATATGTGTAAGTAAGTTTTTTAATTTTACAGTCAATATCATTATTAGTATTAAAAAACGCTTAAGCGTATAAAATACGGATGTAAGCCTTAAAAAACTTAAAGCCCTAAAGGAACAAATATTAGA
>JAHWFP010163915.1:19365-43555 GCA_023313725.1 Lithobius niger
ATAAAAGCTTAACGCTCGCTTTGGTGCAGAATGGGAGCGACGCCATCCAAAATGTTCAAAAACTGCCACTAGGCACGCTGGAAGCACACCACTCATAACGTTGATTTTCATCACGCAAAAACATGGTATTCTAATAATAATAATAATAAATTTTATTACCACATAAAAGGTAAAAGGAGACCGGTTGGGGTGAGATGATCAGCCCACTAACACCGTTCCTAAACTTACACATAAATACACACACAAAGAAAAAAACGGTAAAAAACATTGATATTAAGTATAAACAGGGCTCATCAGAATGCTAAAAACACGACAAAAATTTTGAAAGATCAACCTTACGGATGCCTCTCCTAAAAATGGCTAGACTCGCCGACCCAACCATTCTTCTCATTATTAGAGTTCCCAGTGTGGTAGCACTAAAAAAATAGTATTTTACGGTAACTGTGACTATCCTTGAAATTTTTGACGGCTTATTGTTACGTGAAAAGATTGTTTGATAAGTTTAATAGAGTTGTGACAAAGGTCCTAGAAAAGGAATCGGTAATGCTTACCCATTGCCCAATAAGATACTGCAAGACATTACCAATGTAAACACGGGATTTACCCCCGTTTAAGGAAGACAAGAGTTTACATTACGTTCTAATTATTAGGTCTAAAAGTTAGGCCAACCTTCTCGGTCGGCAGCTAGGGAGGAAGTAACTTCCGGGCGGAAAACTTCACTTTCCTAGCAACAGGTTCTAAAGTTCTGGCTGTGAAGATCTGCCCATGTGCAGATGTTTTCACATCCTGTCACTGAACTATTGGCCACTGCTGGCTGCTACCACAGTGGGCATTAAGAATGCTCTTCTGTCTTCAACAAGTTGTTAAACTTTAGTAATTTAGCGGCAATGCAATGTTTCAAGTTTGAAATCTACTTATAACTCGTCATGAGCACCTTCCACAGTTCAGTTCGCGCGTTAGACCAGTGCTTTTTATGGAGGACTCACAGCGCGACTGGTGGCAGAAGAGGAGGCTGAGCGAATGACACGTCGAATTTCTATTGTCAACCCGTTATCGAATAAAGGCAGCAGTGGTTAGTGACTGAACGGTGGCAGAATTCAATACCGAGCTTATCTTTTTCTGTAATAGCTTTAGCAAAACAAATGTATCTTGGGCAAATAACGCCACACTTCGAACCCCCACCCAAAAAAAAATTGACGGATTGCACTGCGTCATATTGACGATCACTTTACACCATGCCGTGTGTATCTTTTCTGTAAAGTGTTTTAGCGAAACAAGGGCATGGTGTAAAGTTATCGTCAATATGACACTTTTGCACATTACGTCAATTTCGCTTCTGCAAACGCAGTTTGACCTTAACTGCACTCCAGTACACTTTTTTTCCCCAAAGCTCTTCCAGGAAAAGAAACGCACAATTAGCTGCCCTGTAAGACTTTCGGGACAGAATTGTTTAATCGGTTGCTAGGCCCTTTCAGCACTATTGTCGGTATTCTTCCGGGCGTGGTTTTGAATGGAGGTTCGTTCCGATTGAACCACCCGCCGTCCCAACCACCACCCCCAGGTTTGCCTTTTTACGGGCTGGACTTTTTTCTTTTTCTAAAATGAAGCCTCTTCATCGACACCGATATTAATTTCCTGTAAACGACGTAATAAAGAAAATAACGGAAAGGTTTCCGTAATTTGAATACTCCACTCGCTTCATTTACGATGTTCACTCGCTTTGAAATTCGCTCGATTCAATCACACATTATGTTCGCAGGAAACTGACTATAATAATGATGCCACGTTTCCTTGCACTACGAATGCAAAAAAAAACACGTAAATATCCCACCCGTAACTCTAACAGTGACTGTGTCGAGTGTACAAATGTGATGACATTTTTTTGCATTTGTACTGCAAAGAAACGTGGCGTCATACAATCAGTTTCCTGCAAACATAACGTGGAACAAGGTATGTAATAAACCAGTTTGGAACTGGTTGCCATCCTTTGAATGCAATCTGATTGTGATTGACCGTGGAGATAATGCATGGAGTTTATGACAGTGCGCGGTTTTAGAATAAATCGCAAGATACGTATACCAACAGACGGATGCAGTGTTTGTTGGTCACATTTTAACTAGGCATATAATTGAGTTTTGAAGATAACAATTACTCGGCGGTGTGAGAACTGCTATAATATATCATATCAAAAACCAAAACTGGTAAAAGGGACTGCCAAGTTCCGAATGGTCCGGTCCTTCAAAGGAGTGATATCAACACACCAAAACTTTCGCCACGTTAATCGCACCAACTAATAGTTCGAAGGTTAAATAAAAACTAGAACATTGCTACTTTCGGTGGTTTTTGGCTTCTTTTTTTTATTTTTGTTTGTTCGTCGTGAACTGGACGTAGACACAATTTCGTTGGTAACGTTGTTAGACTTGTGACGACACACTAGCGTGCGTCTAGATACGTCAGTCAAGATGGCGCGACAAGTTAAGCGCTTCTTGCTTGACCTAAAAGAAAGAGGTGTTTTGAGGCAAAGGGAAGTAGATATGGGTTTCGTCACGGACCAAAAGTTTAAGGAAGTGCTGCAGTTGGCTGTGGAAGTCGGTATTGAGGAAGTGGACTTGAAACTATACGGAATTACAGGTGGGAAAGTTGTTGAAAGTAGTTTAGGCTTGGATGCAGAGGCTGGGCTTAACAATCAATGTGCGAACAATGTCAGTCTGAACAATGCAGCTCGTCAGGCAGTGTTGAGTGATGGAGCCCGAGTGGTGGGGCAGCGAGGAGTCGTGTTTGAAGGATTTTATGTGCGTAAACCCGGTGCTACGGATGAGGTTCTTCTATATCGACCAGCAACCAACGTAACAATAAATGACAATGGTATTGAGACAATTGCTGTTCCCAAGGCTGACGACATGGAGGAAAATGCTGTTGACCCTGGTTTGGACCATAATTACGTAAGTGGAGACAAAGATTTAGAAGAATCTACTCGTGATGTAGAGTGGCTGAAGAGGTCGTACCGTGGTGGACTAGCGAACATTAAAATGATGAATTCGGTTATTGTGCTAGCTACCCAAGAAGGGCGTCCGTACGTGTTGCCACATTTGAGAGATGCAATTGCAAAATATGTTGACTTACGAGATGTTGAAGCATTTTGCCCCTTAAGGGCGAATAATGCATATCAAGTGGTTCTTAGGACGCCAGCTGCGAAACGAACATTGAAGAATGTTAGGAACTTCACTGTGAACGGGTTTCGTGCTACGGTCCACGATTTCCATGTGCAAGTTGTGAGAATGCGGATTCACTGGTTGCCGTATGAGGTGACGGAGCGGGATATTGGGGCCGCGCTCATTAACTATGGCACCCTGCAGTCGTTTGCACTTGAACGTAGTACTATTGATGGGATTACACACTGTTTTTCGGGTGTGCGGCAAACCACGCTGTGTTTGCGAGACAGTGTCACGTTGGGCGATCTGCCAGATGTTGTGACTGTGCGTGGTATACCAGCGCTCCTGGTGGTGCCTGATAGGCCACCAAAATGTCTAAGGTGCCATTTTCGAGGACACGTGAAGCGTTTTTGCACGAGCTCCTATTGTCGGGAATGTCACAGATACTCAGAACGTGGCAGCCCATGTGACCACATTAAATCTTATGCGTCGGTGCTGCGTGTGCGCGAGGATCCCGCAGAGAACGGGCCGGTGCCGGTTGCATCAACCTCAACAGACCAGATGTTTAGTGCTGCTGCGAAGTTGTGTGGTGCACCTACTGGTGCACCTACTGATGCACCTTGTGGAGCTACTTGTAGTGTCTCAGTTCGCAATGAGGGAGCACCCTCGGTCAGGAATAATGTTGTGAAGCCAGTCGTTACTGTGGTGCCTGGACTTACGGCGGCATTGAATAGCACTGCTGTGGATCCTGGCGGTGCACCTATACTGGTTAGTGCACCCAGTGGTGCACCCATTTGCGCATCGAGTGGTAGTGAGGAAGTGGTGCAAGAGCTCGGGAGCAATTTGGTGGATGGGACAAATGAGGTATTGAGTGTATGTAATCAAGGGGGCGGGGAATTCAGTTTCCAGAATAGGAAAAGGCGGCGGGTGAGGGAAGATAGGGCAAACTGGGCTGTGAGTGTTAAGAACAAGTACCAGCTCCCAGAAACGGTTGCAGAGGCTGATGTGGAGGTACAAGAGGTGGAAGAGGTGCACGAGGAGGAGCAAGGGGTGTGCATGGGTACTGGCGCATGTCCTGCAGGAGGTGAATGGGCATGTACTTGGGATCAATGCATTGATGGTGAAGGGGTTGTGAGTGTTGGTAACTCTGTGGTAAATGCAAGGATGCCTCCTGACAGTTGTCATGCTGGTATCTCGCCGATTGGGATGGAGCCTCCTGCCATTGAGTTGTGTGTCTTGGGGGGTGAGATGGAATGTAGTGGTTCTCAGGAGCATTCACCTTCCTAGTCTTTTTACAAATCTGGAATTGTTACTGTACTCGAATTGTAGATGCTGCACTGCAAATGAATATGAGGGTGTGGGAGTGTGGGTGTGTGGGAGCGTGGATGTGTGGGGGGTGTGAGTGTGGAGACGTATGCGAGTTGGGGGTTGGGGGTGGAGTTTGTTGAGTGGGTCTGTGTGGGTGTGTAGCAGTATCCTCCTTCACAGAATTTACTATATGTTCATGGAATGTACACGGTGCAGCGAGCAAACTGGGCGAAATTGAAAATTTATGTAGCTCAACTGACGTGCTAGGTCTACTTGAAACCAGGCTTCCGGTTGGTGCAGCTCCTCTGATTCCGGGTTTCAGTGGTATTTCAGGGCCAGGCAACTCCGGTATTAGAGTGTTTCTGCGAAATACGGTCCCCTTTTCACTGCCGGAACTACCCTATTGTCCAAATGTGGACGCATGTGTGTTAGCGATTTGGTGGAGAGGAATGTGGTTGACCTTGGGTTTTGTTCATCTGCGTGGGCCTCTCTCACGGCTTGAGTGGGTGCGGTGGGTGAAAGCACTTCCCAGACCTCTGGTGTTGGGAGGTGACTTCAACGTGCACCATTACTCTTGGGGTAGTTCCCGATGTGACAGTCGGGGTAGTGTGATCGCGAGTACTGTTGATGCTTTGGGCTTGGAGGTTATTCAAAACGGTACGCCGACCTTTGTTAGAAGTTGGGGTGGTGTAATCCAGGAATCGGTTCTGGATATGTTCTTGTGCTCCCCGGAAATTGCTTGCTACATCTCTTTTGAGGTCTCGCAAGACTTGAGGGGCAGCGACCACTTCCCGGTGGCCCTGCGTCAGTGTGGCAAAGGGAGGCCTAAGGCTCTTAAGAAGTCGCATGGCCCTGCTGTTGATCCTGGTGAATTTGGTAAGTGGGTCAGGAAGTGGGGTAGTTACAGGAGGAAAGGTAGTCGGGGGTGCCGCGGAGATAGCCGTAGTAAGCCAGTGTGGTGGACCAGTGTGTGTGATAAGGCAGTCTGCGATCGGCGGCGCTACTGGCAACGCTTTCGTCGTTATCCGTCTGGTGAACGCTGGTACACCTTCGTCGGTGTTGCTGAGGAGTCACGGTTTTTGTTGCGCAGGGAGAAAGCTCTTTTCGGCAAGCGTCTGTGTGAAAAGGTGTCTCACGGGGTCTCTATTGCCCAGGTTTGGAAACTTGTCCGTCCACAAGATTCCCGGCCTAGTATCGGGTGGGTGTTAGATGGTGCTGGTATGGTTTTGAGGGGTTTGCCTATGGCAAATGCCTTCAATGACAACTTTTCGTACGTGTTTAGCTTGGGCAGGGGCCCGAGGCCCTCACTGGTGGCTTGTGATGAGGGAAATGATCTGGAACCCCTGACAATGTTGGAGCTGGAGGCTTCTCTAGCGGCATGTAACCCGTCCAGTGCTGTTGGCATTGATCGCATTTCCTATAAGGATCTGTCATCTCTGTGTAAGGCTGGGAAGGAAGATCTCCTAGCTTTTTTTCAAAGCCGTTTCTGCGGCGGTCCACCTTGGATGTTTTCTATTTTGACGCCTGTTCTGAGTCGGGGTAAGCCGCGGTCGACGGTGACGGCTTGAATGGGAACTTGAGGCCTCTGGTCGGCTTTTTCCAGCGCAGTTCGGTTTCCGGAGTAAGTGTGGGGCGCAGGATGCTATCCTTTACCTGGAGTCCAACATCCGTAGTGCATAGGCGGTTGGTGAATTTGTTGTCGGCGCCTTTCTCGACATTAAAGCGGCATATGACATGGTCGACGTTCAGTGGGTTGGTTTTGCTCTTCATGAGCTGGGTGTGAGCCCGCAACTTACACGTGCCATTATGGCCTTGCTTGGTGAGAGGACCTACGCAACAAGGGTAGACGGGCATTGGTCAGCGACGCGGTCTACAGACAGGGGCCTCCCTCAGGGGAGTTGCCTCAGTCCGATTTTGTTTGCAGTAGTGCTGAATACCGTTTTGGTGAATTTGAACGCATCGGCTAGGGTTGTTGCGTATGCAGATGATGTCGCGGTCATTGTTGCGGGTGGAAGTTTACGCACCATGTTGCAGGTTCTAGAGTCCACCATTGCCAAAGGTGTAGACCTGTTAAAATCTAGGGGCATGGTGCTCTCTACGGCAAAGACTGTTTTGATGATCTTCTCTAAGGGTCCTCCTCTTGTGGGTTCTATCACGGTTGGTGATTCGTTGGTGGTTGCATCAAATAGTGTTAGGTATCTGGGCGTGCATCTCGACCCCACCTTGTCCTGGCAGAAGGAAGTGGCCACTGTCAAGGAGGCTGTGTCGTCCCGTCTCCGGATCCTTAAGTCCTTGACGACCAATGGTCTTGTTGCTAGAAGGTCAGTAGTGACCTCTATCTACAGATCGTACGTCAGGGCGTGTGTGGATTTTCACCTGCCATTCCTCGCCTGTGTGGGGGGGCTGGGGGGAATCCAGGTGTCAATTAATGACTGTCTCCGCACAGTAGTGGGTGCTCTGCCGTCAACCCCCGTCCTGGCTCTACAGGTGGAGGCGGGTGAATGCCCTCTGTATCTCAGAGCCAGGGAACTGCTTTTGGCCCTGTGTTTGCGTGCTGTTGCGAGGGGCAAGGATGACCCAGTCGCTTGCTGTTTGTCAGAGTTCTTGGTGTTGAGCGAGGTCGACAGGGATCGTCTTGGGTCGCTTGGTCTGGGTGCATCCCTGTTGCTGCGCCAGCCTCTGCAGGGGTTTCTGGCGCCCAGTTTTGCGACCCCTTTTCGACCATGGGTCTGGTGTGGGGTGATCGCATCTGTCTTTGATGTTGGGCCACGCCCAGGAGTTCCGCGCATTTACTGTGATGCGTCGTTCCACAGTGAGCGATGGGTGGGGGGGGGGGCTGGGGTTTTCATCCCAGAACTTCGTTTGGGGAGGTGCTTTTTCTTGCCAGGACTGCCTTCGGCTTTCTTGGGGGAACTGGTTGCTTTGTCCATTGCTCTTGATGAAGGACTTGATCTTGGTTTCCCTGCTTTTGCTGTGTTTTCGGACTCAGCGGCCGGGATTGCGTTCTTGAGGCGAACGTTTGCCACCCTGCGCGTAGAGCATCCTATTGCTGTTGAGATTGGCAGGAAGTTGTGGGCAGCCCTGCGAAGGGGAGTGGAGGTCTCCATCCAGTGGGTGCCTGGTCATTCTGCTGAGTTTGGCAACGAGGTTGCGGACGGATTGGCAAAGGAGGGTTGCAATGGTGGTTTGAATGTTGTGTGTTGCCCTGTTGTGCCACGGGACTTACGACCGGTGCTTCGCTCTCCGTAGCAGCAGGCATGGCAGGTTGCTTGGGAAGGTGGGCGCACTGGTCGACACCTTTTTGAGGTGCGTCCGCTCGTGTCGTCACCTCTCTTTCTGGAGAAGATTTCGTGGAAGGATGCACAGCTTTTCACCAGGTTACGCACGGGCCATATTCTACTGCGGTCACACATGTTCCGGCTGGGGTGGTGTGATGATCCAATTTGTGCTTGTGGGTCAGGGGAGGAGACTGTGTCTCACTTTCTCTTTTCCTGCCCGTTGTGGGCCAGGTTTCGAACGCATGCCGTTTTCGGCCCTGGATGGTCTCTCGGTAAAGCTCTTGGGTTGGTTGCTCGTGGGAAAGGGTTTCGGGATGCGGTAAGGGGTGTAGTTGTTTTTTGTGACCGAACTGGTCGTTTTGGCGACGGGGGAGGCTAGTGTTGCTTGTTGCACCGTGTGGTGGGAGACGGTTGCTGGCGTGTGGTGGGGAGGTGAGTGAGTGGCAGTGTATGTCTCTGGATGTTGGCGTGTGTGTGTGTGTGTGTGTGCGTTAGTGGCAGAGAGGGCAGCATTGTTGTTAGGAATTAAGTTAATTTGTAAGTTAGAGTAGAGCGTGAGGGGTCATGCCCGTGTAAGCTCTCGTATAAATAAATCAAATCAAAATCAGTATATACACGTTGTCATTGTCCGAATTTGGCCGTCCAATCAAAAACGATGCCGACAATACTAACAATGGTTATAACAATACTTTCGTACTTACGCGCCATCCCACGCCGTTCCCGTTACACCGCCAGACTGTAAACCAGAAAAGGTGTGCAGTTCGTATCGTACTGCAGCCATTCGTCAAATTTCATATCTGGATGCCATCCCGCTATCTCGGTATCGGTGAATAATCACCCTATAGGAATTAACATGGGGATGAGCGGACTAGAAAAATCTAGACACACGCTAGTGTGTCGCGCCAAGTTAGGCAACAAACATCACATGAATTCAATTGTCGAGGTTGTAAACCATTGTAGCGCGACGCCATTGCGTCAGTGTCTTATATCTTGAAGCATAGTTGGGCACATTTCAGGTACTTAAGGAAAAATAATAATGCGGTACAAAAGCTTAAATTGTGTTGAAATCGAGAGCAATGACCCACCTGACAAAAATTAACTGGTGTTTGAATGCCAGCTGTGCTGCTTTCAATGCCAAATCTGCCCCTCAATAACGTTGAAAATGTGTTACTACCTAACTAGTAGTAACAGTTTCACTAGCTAGTCATTTTCGCTAGCTAGTCCGCTCATCCACATGTTATATCCCACTGGCTGAAGCCCGTGCTACGCACGGGTGGTGTTTGATGCACCGTTAAAAACACTGGGACGATTTCCTACCTCATGTGTTTGTTACGGAATGCGTGTATCCCGTCTATGTGTTTTTGCATACTCTGGCTAGGAAAGGGTGTTTTTCGTTTGGTTCACTCCCTCATTCAGCGTATCCCTTGTTGCGGAGTCCATACACTTACATTACATATGATTCTTTCCTGCCAAAATGGTTGGAATACGCGTTTGTACATGTGAAATAAATAAATACGCCTTTGTGCATGTGAAATAATAAATACGCCTTTGTTCACCGTAAATAAATAGGCACTGGAGACATTGTAAGGGAGGATTAAACGAACGAAGCTTCAACAATCAGCAAGAGGGCGAGCGGGCTCATTCTTTCCAAGGTAGCAAAGAAAAAGGCGAGCGACCGACAATGAAAACGGATATGTGCTCTATCAATTACTTGCGGCCGTCTTGTGGCCGTCTCGTTGCCGTCCATCCTACGCGACAACTCGATTTTATTAATAAAGATAGGGTGATTATTCATCGATTCCGAGATAACGGGAAGGCTTCTAGCTATGAAATTGGTCGATTGGGTGCATTACAATACAAACTACGTACCTTTTATGGTTTGGAGCCGTAACAGGGATGGCGTGGGTGGGCGCGTAAGTACGAAAATATTGTTATAACCATTGTTAGTATTGTCGGCATCGTCTCTCATTGGACGGCCAAAGTTCCGACAATGAGAACGTGTATACTGACGTACGTGCCTAGGCACACACTAGTGTATCACAATAAATCTAAACAACGTTGCAAAGAAATTGTATTCACGTGTATACAACAAATTACAATAAAATTAAAACCAAACCAAAAGCCAATAAAGAGGTGACTAAGTTGAGAATGGTTCGGCCTATAGGCAAAAGGTTGTAGATAATTGTTGAAAACCAATTTCTTGTTGACAAGGTACTTTATTACTCATCTGCACGGTAGTGGAGTTGAGTCAATACACAATTTAAAAAAAGGAGTGATGTCATATAAAAAACCAAAACTGGTAAAAGGGGCTGCCAAGTTCCGAATGGTTCGGCCCCTCAAAGGAGTGATATCAACACACCAAAACATTCGCAAACTTAATCGCACCGAATAATACTTTGGACGTTAAATGAAAACTTGAACATTGCTACCGAAAGTAGCAATTTTCTAGTTTTCATTTAACCTTCGAATTATTAAGCGGTGCGATTAACTTGGCGAATGTTTTGGTGTGTTGATATCACTCCTTTGAAGGGCCGAACCATTCGGAACTTGGCGGCCCTTTTTACCAGTTTTGGTTTTTGATATACTAGAAGAAGCTAGAAACTAGTGACACATTTGCAACGTTATTGAGGGTCAAATTTTGCATTGAAAGCCGCTTAGCTGACATTCCTGAACAAGTTAATATTTGTCAGGTGGGCCATTGCTCTCTATTTTACCACAATTTAAGCTTTTGTGCCGCATTATTATTTTTCCCCGAGTACCTGATATGTGCCAAACTATGCTTCAGGATATTAGACACTGACGCTATGGCGTCGCGCTACAATGGTTTACAACCTTGACAATTGAATTGAATTGAATGTGATGTTTGTTGTGATGTTTGTTGCCTAACTTGGCGCGACACTAGTGTGTGTCTAGATTCGTTTATTTTCTCTATCAAAACACACGCTAGTGTGTCGCCCTCCAAGATAACACGATAACATCCAGATAAAATATATATATGAGCATGGCGACCACTAAACACGTTGTGTCTTTACAGCAAAGGTAGTTTGGCTGTTTTCAACCATCTGAGGATAAATAACAATGCGACAGAAAAGGCTGAAACTTATTGGATCGGGATTCCCCGGTTGAATGATATCACTACTTTCAAAGGCCGACCCTTTTTGCAAATTTGGCTGCTTCTCTTATACCCGTTTTGATTTTGGGTGGTACTACTTACTACTAACGCTTTTTTTTTTTGTATCACGAAAATAAAATCTTCTATGCGGTGAATAAAGCTGGTTCTTAGCTCATTTTACAGGTATTGCACTGTGGATGTGCCCTTTTCATATGGACATTTCTAATTGGTCAAGTGGTTCAGGAGTCAGTGCGCTCCAAACGATAAAATTGATTGTTTTACATTGTTTTAAACTTTGTTATTATGCACCAATGCTAAACTGAACATTAAATAAATCCGGGCGTTTGCCAGGAGATACTTCAGTACTGATAAGAAATCCTAATTATTTAAAAAAAAGATTACTGCTGTCCTCAAAATCTAACGAAAGCCAACAAAAATCAAAACGAAAGAGCTTGGCGTTTAATATCACAACTTCTCACGGCCGAAAAGCTTGGCGGGAATCCTTAACAAGTTTTGTTTTGGGGTAGATATTCTCATTTCCATCTTGCACAACTGCTGCTATTCCTGAATATGAAGTACGCAAACACGGCAGGCTAACACCGAAGCAAGTGAATAAATCCAGTGGAGGATCTAAGATTTACAGAAGCGGTTTGTGCTGACACTAGATCTGCACTGCACGCGCGCATTTGGGGTGGTTCTAAAGAATGAACTAAGCCCATTCAACTCCCACGCGTTTTTCTTATGTTTCGTACCGGTAACTTGTTAGCTTAGATCAGGTTTCAAACAATGTTACGGCAAAGAATGAGACGATCTGCACTGCTGTCGTTACAGTGCTTCCAAGATTTCCCTTATAAACAAAACAAATTCCCTGATTCATTTTCAACTAAATGTTGAATTACTAAATTGCGAAAACTACTTGTGTGTTTACACGGAATATTCAGTTAAACATATTTGTAACTATAACTTGTAAAACAAAATTACGTGTTAAATAAGGAAAATTTATTAAGACTATATAAATATTTATTTCACAAAGTATGTATAACTTTTTCGGCTCTGCGGACATCTGCGTGTTTTTTGCACTCGTGGTGGAAGGAAACGTGGCGTCATACAGTCAGTTTCATACAAACATAATGTGGAACAAACTATAGCGCTGATCATTTCCTTTCTAATTCTAATGCCTTACGACACTTCTGGAAAGAAAGTGACTCCCTTACGGCAAAACTCATCGCTTTCGTTATTCGTGGGTAAGGAAACAAACTATTTTTGAGGTCAACCCCAAAAGTTGTGTTGGTCATTTTCTCTGTGCGTAAATTTCCGCATCACGTTTTCAATGGTAAAATTATATGGCGAACTGACTGGCTGTCACCCCCCACTTATTTTCACACACCTTTCACACTCCGAGTAGAAAACCAGTTTGTTTAGGCTTAAATGGTGTCTGCGTCTATTTCTTTTCTGATGAAGTGAATACCTACGGAGGTCTACGACAGTTTCGGTACTTTTGTGGTTTCTTAGAGTCTTGAAGGGGGTATAAAGAAGGGTAAACGTCAGTATTAGGGGTAATTTGTCACGTTACTTCCGGTCCGCCATCTTGGATTATGACGTCGTAGGTCACGTGATGGCGCACTTCGAACACTTCCCTTACTGTTAGCTAGCTTGTTCTGTGCTTCAAAGTTCTACCAACTGAAACAGCATGGTGTTGGCGATGTTTGTTTTGAAGTTTGCTGAACGTTGGGAAAGGAAACCCACAGGAAGCATTTTTTACTCTTTCGAGAAACGAAGAAGACAATCTCCACTAGAGACTGGTCTTGTGTGTACAAAGGATGCTGGAAAGTCCTGGGTTCTTGTTGTTCAGGTCCTTCCAAAACGACCAACTTGTTTGCGAACCAATATACACGCTTCTGAAGACAGTTTGGCACCTTCAAGGCACAGAAACCGTGAGCAGCCTCAACAGAACGTTCCAAATGTGTCTGATGAGGGAAACGACGTCACCTTTTGACGCGACTGATGGCTTCATAATCAGTCGATAATCCATCCAGAATCTGCCGATAAAATGTGCCTCGCGCATGCTCAGAATTCCGCAAAAATCAACCTCCTTTGTGAGCTGCTGCGATTAGTTAGCTTCCTCAATTCCCTCAGTCACGGTCAAGATGGCGTCACTTTCGTTGAACGGACTTGTTTTGAACGAAAGAAGAAAAAATTCAGTTTACATATAGGAACACCTGCTACGTAATTAATGTGTACAAGCAAGGATTACAGTCATTCGTCGGAGGCTCTTCTCTCGTTTTACCTTTGGAATGCTCCATTATAGCTCTATCGAATGTACTGTGGTTTGGCACTACCAAACTGTGTGCACCAGCGGACGTTTTTCTGCACATGTGGGCAGTTTAGAAGGACTTGCCAGTCGGGGTAGTTTTTTTTTTTTCTTTCTCACATTAGTACATCTTGTTTTCTCACAAGGCCAGTCTTTAATGCAGATTGTTTCCTTATAGTTTACCCTTTACCTATAGCTATTTATTGTTTATTTACTCTCACGAGAAACTTTTAAGTCATCATGAAAGCAGTACTTCCCTCTGTTGTTGTGATACACATGCACACTAGGTTGCACACGAAACCTCGGTTAATTACAATCGGCACACATATTTATCTTTAACTGTGACACTAATGGCACACTAAATGCCGAATGGGACATAGAAACCACAATTTCATTAGACCGCGCAGAAAATGAAAACAAACTTCTACAACGGTTCACCTTCTGCTGTAAACGAACCATGTTGGTAGCCACAATGGGTATAACCCACGACTGCACGTAAGTTAATTTCATGTTAAATTTACATTTGCCGCGTGTTCATTGTTTATAATTCGTATATACGAGGAATAACGAAAGCCCTATAATGGCCAACACCAAGATTACATAAAGAGAAGGGAATCTTCGCTTGTAGGAATGCTTTATTAGCTCCTGCGAATACGAATTCCTTATAAAATTACCATAAGTAGTTTAAATAGTGGACTTTCCCTTGTTTGCCCCTCTGCGAGCTGATCTTGAATTCCCCCGAACCACCCCACCAATACACCCACACACAAAACAAGTGGCTGCAGCGACTACCTAATCACAACCGGTCTTCTGCCACCTTCCGCCACTTTCGAAAATGTTGAGACGCACACCTCTATCGCGCACTGTAATAGCTTTACTTTTATATTTAATATAAAACTCTACTTTTATCTTATATAATCTAAAAGCAGTAATCAATACAATTGCCGGTTAAAAATGTGTTAGCTTGACGCCTAGTTTTAGATTTTAGACGTAATTATTGTCCGCTTTTAGGTTTAATTTGTACCTACATCTGGCGAATAAAGTGCGAGGCCACGAGACATCGCGCCGACGCGTTACTGAAACGAGGCTTCATTTGAAGCGTTGGCCGAGTCACTAGTGTCGCATCTGTAAGGAGGAGTATTCTTTAATCTGTGGTCGAGCCCTATGAGATCTCCTTTACGTCGCTTCTGTTATTATTATTCCTTGGCTAATTAAAAATTCATTTTAAGAGATATTACCCCGACGTTTGCCTTAGAGAAACTAGCTGAGTGGCTCGTTTCGCTCGCTCATTCCGCGTCGTCTCGCTGCGCTCCAGGAGATTTCTTGCTGCAACTGGTACAGACAGACCTTCCACATAAAAAACGATCAAGCAAATTATAAGAGTGTAGTATGTGATATCGGTTATCTCGTCAATATTATTTTTTTACGCCGAAGGCGTCAAGCAAAAAGTTCAATCAATCTATCAGAAAAGCGCTGTTTCTGATGACAAACGCTGATTTTCGTTCGCTTCACTCACTCAATCAGCGCAAACATTTCCTCAGAAACGTCACTGAATCAATGTAACCACCAGGAACCACACATCACTTGTAATTTGTGTTAGTATACACTTTACATGGGTTTTCTTGTAACCTCGCTGCGCTCGAGAAGACTTCTTGCTGCAACACTTATGATACAGACAGACCTAACACATAAAAAACGATCAAGCAAATTATAAGAGTGTAGTATACGATATCGGTTATCTCGAGAGAAGGTCAATATTATTTTTTACGTCCAAGGAGTCGAGCAAAAATATCAAGCAATTTGTCAGAAAAGCTCTGTTTCTGATGACAAACGCTGATTTTCGTTCGCTTCGCTCACTAATCAGCGCAAACATTTCCTCAGAAACTTGACTGAATAAATGTAACCACCAAGAACCACACATCATTTGTAATTTGTGTTAGTATACACTTTATATGGGTTTTCTTGTTTCACTTATTTTAAGAATATTGTTCTTTACGTTCTGCTCAGTACAGAATTTTCCATAACTTCATCACTTTCTGATGATCCGTCACTTGGAGAAACATCTGCAGAACGTCAGATGTAATCTCCTACGAAGGTGAGAGATGAAAGATTGCGAGAGCAAAGCGAGACACATATTGAAAAGGTTTACTTTGCGTGGAAATCGCTCGCTCTGCTCGCTCAATTCACGCATTTCCGTGCTTCTGAAACACGAATGTTTGACACCGTTTTAAAATCAAATCAATTGTTTTGATTTTTCCCTGCATCAAGTCAGTTAGTATAAAACCAATTTTAAAATGTTATGTGTGGTGTGTTACAAAATACGTCGTCCGTGCACTTTTTTTCCAGATTATCTCTCTTTGCTCGAGGAGGTTTTCAGGTTCTTTCGCTTATTTGAGGGTGATAATATCAAGTTACAGCGATGAAAATAGGCCTATTAAAAGCGAAATTTAATTATCTTTCGTTTGGTCCTACTCCCATTTTTGTAGGTGATTTGGTTCCGGAGGTGTAGAGGTACAAACACACACGCACGCACATCATATGATTTCAATTATGTAGATTACAAATATTTACTTTGCTGCATCTCATTTCATCTTCCATATTAATTCAATTTTTGTCGCATGTTTTCTTCGAAAGAAGATATAACAGCAAAAAATCCTCCGCAAAGAAGAAAATAGTTAATAGATGACGATGACACAGTTTATTTATCAGTTTGTAAAGAAGTCAGCTGAATGGATGTAGCTGATTCCTTTTTGTTTTCTACTATATTTTTTTAGCCTTTTTTAACTCTTAAATTAATTTTTGTGTATTGTTGTAAATAAGAAATCTTTTGATGATAAAAACATATCGTTGACAATAATTGGTTGAATTTTTCGACCTTCTTTGGAAGTCATTCAGCATTACGAAAAATCGTAGAACTGCATGACACAAAACTTGTCGAGACTTGACGAGAAGAGATAAAGTGTGACGACACTAGACGATACAATACGCGACGAGACCGAGATAGAGGTTGAAAAGCCGAAACTAAACCATTTAATCCAAGTCTCGTCGCCACCGAATTCCAGCCAAATGTGTCAGAATTTACAGAAACTGTGTAGGCTGCTGCCAGTCCATAACAATTCGTGTGAGGCTGAACACGAATTATCAGAAGCAGTACATTTAATCAGTACACTTTTTTACTTAATTTTCCACCCGAATTTGAGTTTCTTGAGAACACTGTAAGGACACTAACAACGACCGAATTATGCCAAGGGCCGTTGGTATAGTACTACCAGGCGAAGTTGTAACACAAACAATACTAATTCAATGACTTACTTCGCCCATTAAAAAGTTATTTGAATATTTGAAAGCTGCTCTCTCAGCACGATAATACAGGGTGTCCATAAAGTATTCATACAGTTTTGAAAGCCTAGGGGGAAATCTATGTATCCAGCGAATCAATAAGAAGAATGGCATTTCAAGCTTTTTTTCATTCACCATATCTCGACTATCACATATCTCGACATGTGCAGCTCGGAAAATATCAAATCGGTAGTCTCCATCCATGTATTTTGTTGCATGTCAGGCATTTCCAAAACAATAGCGATTATCCGTTGACGCAGTGTTTCAATGTCGTGTACCTTCGTCTTATACAGTGTCTTTCACAAGCCCCCCCCCCCCCCCCCCCTAAAAAAGAAGTCGAGAGGCGTTACTTCAGGGAAACAGAGAGGCCAATCTCACTAATTTATCATTCTGTCTGTTGGTGTGATGCTTTGATTCACTGGATAAATTTTTTTCTTTTTGATTTTTAAATATGTATGAATACTTTATGGATACCCTGTACAGCATTTGGATAATATTTTCGTGCCTGGGTAACAAATTTTTCTAATAGAGGCTGCATGACTAACAACAAGAACGGTTTCAATTAAGCATAGTTCGGTTTGTTAAATAGCCTACTAGCGGGTATAAACAAAATTTGAACAAGTTTTCCAACATACATTTCATTTTCAGAGTTTAATGTTTCCATCAACTTTAAGATTTACAGCATTTTTTTTCCTGCCAGTTGTTTACCGTGTTTTAAGAGGTGTGCGCTGTAAAAACAGGAGCCTGCCGCAAAAAGAGGTATAAGCGCCGTAAAAAGAGATGAATGCTATAAAAAGAGCTGAGTGGCGTAAAAAAAAAGTGAATGAAGTGATAAGAGGAGTGGACCACACCAGTTCAGATAAGTTACTTTTCTTTTCATGGTGGTGGGAGTCTAAACAGACGTGCCGGCATTCCGAGGGCAACGGCGTCTTTCGATAATTTTAGGCAACGATGCTAACACCCATTTTTTGGCAGTAAAATTTGTTGTTTAACATGAATTTAAGCTTTCTTGCCGCACAATCAATGTTTCTTACGCGGAACAGTACTCATGGCACATACCAAAAAATTACCGTATTTTTTTATGGGTAAACCCAGTAACCCAGTTTTCCAGTAACCCACACGAAATCAGTGACTCAAGTAACCTGGAAGCCCATGATTCGTTCCATCCCCTTTTCCAAGTGTTCCGTGTACATTTATAAATACACAATCGTGAATCATAGTCAATGTACTTTGAGACAGTCGAAGCGCACCTACATTATGTTACGAAAGCGTACATATATATGTTACTGAGTCAAGTTAACCCTGTTTAAAGTTGCACAGTTTTCTTTCGGTTCACGGATTTCGATTTCTTCGTATCAAGTACAGGTATCGTCTGTCAAAGCCCCGTCTGCCAACTCTTCCCTGAGTCCCTTTCGTTTGTCTTTTCTCCCTGTAGGAATTCAGTCATGATCCAAGTCTGTGCACGTTTATTTGCAATGCTTTGAGCTGGAAACCAAACTCGTAACTCAGTTTACTGACGCGAACCAAGCATCGATTGTTAGGGTCTGCTTTTCGTTCTTCCACACGATAGGAAAAGGCTTGGTTTTAAGAAAGAGAGGGCAAAAATCACATCATACGCGTTTCTTGCCGTCTTCAGCCCTGCAGAAAAACAAGATATCCGATCGAAATTGTGTCTTTCAGTTTTGTCCTGCTTTTTTTTTCTTTCCTCCATTGAATTTTCTTTTTTTTCATTGTCTATGCAGTAGAGTAAGGATGGGAGAGAGAGCGTGGATGGGGATCCAAGTTTCTAAAAGTTCACTGTATGAAGGAAAAGGTCAACTTCGCCACCGAATCGAAGCCTGAAGAATGGGACTTCCCCAAAATTGAGGAGGTTTATAAGAGTCACTGGCACAGGAAAAAGATGGGCTAACACTAATACACACTGTCTTCTCTTTTTCGTCTTCTGTACAGCCGAAATGGCTGGGAAGACTACAGCAAACTACTTTGTCCGTCTCTCCATCCGGCTGTCACCTTTTTCAACTCTGGAATGGTGCCAGATAGAGACAAACTGTTTTCACCGTTACGTTCAGCGCCCAAAAATTAATTACAGGGAACAAAGAAACACGGAAGTATGAATCGGAAGTAGCTAACAAGTGAACGGAAGTGGCCGACAACTTAGTGCTCCCATTATCTATGGAGCAGTACCAGAGGAGACAAACTCTTTTCACCATTAGTTGAAGCGTTCAAACATTAGGTAAAATGAATTTTAAAAAACCGGAAGTTTAAAGCGGAAATGGCTCGAAAGTGGCGGAAGTGAACAGAAGATCGATCGCAACTAGGTAGTCGGTGAAGCTTCTTGTTTCACGTAGACTAATGGTCTGGTGGCTTATGGTTGTAGACGAAGTAAGCAGTGAGCATTGAAGAATGGCCTTGTGAAAATGAAAGATCTCTGCGAAAGAAAGAAGAGACTTTTTCTCCGAGAGGAACTGGAACCCTGGGCATCGTACGTATAGTAGCCCAGCTTACTCTAAGCAGATTGCCCTGGTTTCGAATTCCAGTCGAGGCAGTTGTCTTTTCTTTCTTTCTCAAATTAGTGTATCATGTATTCTTACAACGCCAGCGTTTAATGCTGACTGTTAGCTTTGTTAGTTGGGGGACAAACCAAAAAAATGGTATTGAGGAGCCACCCTTTTATTAGCAGCAAACCTCTATATCGAACCCGATCTAACCCGCCGTCTTGTTACGCGTGTACAGATAAAAAAAACATACTTCCACATCACGTAGTTAAATCGTATTGGTTGAAACAACAGGGGTTGTGTGTAGAAGAGGTTAGAAAAAAAAAGATAGCACATACTACCTCTTCCAGAACTATGCATTCAGTGCTACGCCATATTACTGATGAGGGCATAGCCTAACGAATGGCTTGTCCGAGTAGGCCTTTAGGGCTCTGCTGTCCCCTAACCACCTAGGTCTCTGCTGTTGATATATACTGCCTTACTACGTATACTATAGTATACATAACTATGTAATGTCCAGATCCTTATGTATCAGTGATAACATGTATTAAGAACCGATCTGCACTGATCAAGAACTGGAAAGGGGACCTTGGCAAAGTGCCTGATAGTCTGTGCTGATCAGGGTGTGTGTGAGGCTCCTACAGAGGCTATGGGATCTATTCTGGACAATTCTGGCCATTATCGTGGCCCCTGCGGTGTTTGGAGGTTTTCGGGATCGAATCCCCGGGTGTGCCCCTCCCATTACTAGATTTTCTCTGCTTTAAAATGTCTGGCAATAAATAAGGTGAAAGCTAGATGGGCTCCAAAATAGGGTTGCATCCGTATTTATTTATATCATGTTCAAATTGAGCCAATTTGCTTCGGTTGGCGTAAGACTGCTGTAGAAGACGTAACTTTGCTCCAGATATGTATAAAAAATGTATATATACGCCAGACGCAACTGTGTTTAGACGTGTTTCAAACGGCCAAGGATCGTAATAATGGAGAAGCATTCAGCTCTGTATTTCTCTTAAAAGTTATACCGTTGCAAAATAATCGTATTGCAAATTCAAAACATTTTAACATGAGTTTTGTTAATCATTTTTGTTAATAATTGTAGTGTCGAGCGGAAAACGTGTGCAAGAAATACACAAATTGCAACGTTTCGAAACTGTCATGTTACGTTATCAGCAAACAATACAAATC
Source organism: Lithobius niger (assembly GCA_023313725.1). Taxonomy (NCBI): domain Eukaryota; kingdom Metazoa; phylum Arthropoda; class Chilopoda; order Lithobiomorpha; family Lithobiidae; genus Lithobius; species Lithobius niger. The sequence goes on from JAHWFP010163915.1 coordinate 39,546, forward strand.
CAGCAATTTGTTGAGGTCAATAAAAACACATTAAAATTCCATAGAAGTTAACCACAAGCAAGCAAAGCGTGTCAACTCAACTACAATAAGTTAAAAACAATTCTAAAAAAACCCGACCTAAGCCAGAGTAGAAAGAAACTGGCTTAGGTCAGCTTTTTTTAATGTTTTTTTCCAGATCTTAGTTGATTTGACACGCCTCGCTTGTGGTTAATTTTCAATGGAATTTTAATATGTCTTTATTGACCTCAACAAATTGCTAGATTTGTTTGGTTTGCCTGAAAGCAAAGCACGACAGCTCTAAAAGTTAGTTTGTTTACTTCTTGTGCACTTATCAGCTTGACCCTACATTCACCTGTTATGTAGTGCTTTCTCCCTTTAGTACAGGAAAAATAGGGTTTGAAAAATACATTAATTCGGCCAGGGTTGAAACTTGCAGGATAACTTCATTTTGGCACCAGATTAAAAAATCAAAAGAGTTCCTTGTGATTCTGGGGGTGGAACAGTGTTTTTCAGAGGATTGTATCGTTTTTAAGGGTGTAAATGGAGAAACATTTTGGTGCAAAACAAAATTGCGCAAAGGATTTGTTTGAGGTATTCTTACATTTGACAGAATGAAGGAAAAACTCCACAATGATGAATTCGTATATTTCCGAACAAGGGTAATTAACAAAAAATATTTTAATTACGAGCTAAGCTACGATATTTTATCTACATTGTAGCGCTGTGATTTTTTGCTTCGTTTTACGACAAGGTCCATCTTTAAATTGCTGCAGTACCCGTTCTAATGCAGATAGATGGATGCGATTAGCCTTAGAACTCGATTAAGATGTGTTACCATCAAGGGAATTATAATGATTTACATCAATTATACTAGTTTAGATTCTCGTTGGCCATTCGCGCGGATTTTCGGAAAATGGATTGATCACGCCTGGTAAAATTTCTCTTCGAGCAGACGAACCAATATGGCTACCGTATCGCTCGCTTCATCGCTTTCCCAGCGTGAAAAACCGTTGAATTTACAATCTAGGAAGATTGTTTGGAATGTCTTCAAATACATCAAGGCTCTGTACTCAACACGGATATTGAAACACCAAATTCAAGAGGCGGGCATTGCCACTGGACTATCGCAAGAGAACGATAAGATGTATCTTGTCAGTAGCAAAAACCGTACCGACAGCCAAAGTTAGGGTTAGGCCTAACGCCGCAGACATTATGTACGCCAGCCGCTCAATGCGTGTACAAGGTTCCAGTCACCGCCAACGTTAGTGCATACGCGTGACAGGCGATTGAAAACGATAATAAAATACAGCTTTTCGCGTGGCCAACCAGAACCTAAAATAGTATAGGAAGTAATGTACGGCTGTTTATGCAAGTACATTTAGTTTTGTGATTTTCGTGTCGTTTTACTTAAGTTCCACCTTTAAACTGCTGTAGTTTCCGTTTTAATGCTGGTAAATAGATGTGACCATTTTAATGCTGATAAATAGATGTGATTACACTTATTAGATGCGAAAGATGAAGGTGTATATTATCCAATAGGGGTAATTAAAATGATTTATTTGAATTCAGATAGCTTTTACAGTAGTTTAAATATGGAACTTGTCCTAAAACGATACAATAATCACAGCTCTATTAACGTAGATAACCTGCTGTAGCTTAGCTCCTAATTAAAATAAATCGTTTTAATTACCCTTGTTGGAAGATATACATCTTCATCTTTAATCTAAGCATAATCACATTTATATATCTTAGTTAGAACGAATATTGCAGCGGTTTAAAGGTAGAACTTATCGCAAAATGACGCAGAAAGCACAGCACTACAATGTAGAAAAATTGTAGCTTATTAGAAAATTAAAATAAATTAATGCAATTACCCTTGTAGAAAATATACATCTTCATCTTTCATCTAAGCCTATTACATCTATCTATCTTAATTAGTACGGCTACTGCAGCAATTTAAAGATGGAACTTCAGGTAAACAGACACAAAAATAACAGTGCTGCAACCTAGATAAACTGCCACAGCTTAGCTCCTAATTTATATAAATAATTATAATTACGATTGTTGGAAAAGATACATCTTCATGTTTCATATAATCCTAATCATATCAATTTATCTTAATTAATTAGTACAGTTAGCGCAGCAGCTTAAAGATATCACTTGTAATATAACACTAAAAGCACAGAGCTACAAAGTAGAAAAACTGCCGTAGCTTAGGTTCTAATTAATGTAAACCGTTTTAAATACCCTTGTTGGAAGACATTTATTTGAGCCCAATTATGTCGGTGGATCTTAATTAGAACTAACATTGCAGCTGTTTAAACTCATGAATTACAATACACATATGCGCTGTAATACGTATAGCGTACATAACGGTCTAAAGAAGTTAATTCACGAATTTGGGTCAGAAGGGTTAATTTTACGAAAAATAAGTATAGAACATTTTTTGCAGGAACTTTAATTCCAAATATAATTGGTAACGGGTTTATTTTCAATCGGATAAACGATTTAGGACGCTAGAAGCTGAAAACTATTTTCCGGTCGCCATATTTGGACGCCATCTTTGGGCTTAGGGTAAAACTACCTGGTGCCCAAATGTCTCAACATTTGCCATTGAAAGTAATTTTTTTCTTTCAGTCTATATGATTGAATTTTTTATTTAGTAGGTAAGGTACCACTTTCCTTTTTTCAACATTAAATATTCAAGTTTTAAGGGTAAAAGTAGGCTTATACCACTTGCGCTTTATTTCATCGACTCGGTAGCATAGGATATTACACGGTGTTTGAGTGCCGAGATTTAACAATACCTCACACAAATCTTTTGAGCAATTTTGAATTTTACCTAAATTTGTCTCGATTAAACCCTTAAAAATGATACAATCTTCTGAAAAACACCGTTCCACCCCCAGAATCACTAGGGACTCTTTTGATTCTTTAATTTGGCGACAAAATTGAGGTCATCCTTCAAGTTTCAACCCTGGCCGAATTAATGCATTTTTCACCCCCATTTTGGGTCATTTTTCCTGTACTTACTTCGCACGTCATTTTGTCAACAGTTCACCAACGAAAAAAAAAAAACCTTACAGAAATTTCGAACTCGTTCGATTTTAACACCTACGCCGGTGAACAGCCTTAAAGGTACAGTACCGCTCAAAAATAAATGGACAAACCTTTGTTGCCATGTTCACGCGCTTCCAACAATGGAAAGCAAAACTGGAGCCGAAGTTCGGTAATCAGCTGTGCTGGTATGGAGCGCCAATACTTTCTAAGTTTATTGTTGACCGCAAAACGAAGCCTCATCCAAAAATGACCGATTTTGTCATTCCAATACATTATTTTAATGTTTCTGAAGTTATTTACGAAAAATTTAAAGTAACTCCCAAAAGGACACGTTAGAATAGCAAGTTTTCTAAGGAAGGCACACAACTGGATATTTTTCATAAATATGAGGCACAGCATTTAAATTTTTAAAAATATCGAGAGTCTTTTAAGAGCGTGAAAATGTTATAAATAATTAAAAAAAAAAAAAAAGTGGCTGCAGCGACTACGTGTCGTAACGTCTTCTGTTCACTTCTCCCACTTTCCATAATGTGTGTCCCTCTACCACACTCTGGAACAGCGATCTCTATTAAACAGTGCGAGTCAAAAGTCCCTTGCACCGCACCAAAAGCTCTACAGCATTGGATTTACCCACCTGACTCATATTCTTTGCTTTGTCCGTAATATGGGGGGCACCTCATGAGCTTGCGTTGAGCGGGCCCTGTCCCCCTCAACCCCCAGATATAACATTTAATTTTTACCCTGTGAGAAATAGTTGTTTGGTTCCAATGGGGGAAATATACGCATGATCCAGCCAATATGATCGCTGAAAACGGTGTGGTAATTGGATAAGCGGGATGCATTTTATTAATTACATCTTCAATGTAGCCCCAACAGTCCCACATGAGGGCTGCCCTGCACGGTGCAGGATATTGTCCGGTGCTCCCATCAAAGAACCTTGGGGGAGGGGG
>JAHWFP010163917.1:0-25894 GCA_023313725.1 Lithobius niger
GTGACTCGTCCATCCAACAAGACCATCAAAATTACACAATCCCAACACAGCAGAACTACACAAAAACATTCTTCTTAAATGTTAGATGAAAACGTCCAACACCTTCCTCAGAAACATGGACACCAGAAAGGTGAAGAAGGTGGACGGTTTCATCAAAAATTAGGAAGAACGTTTTTGTGCAGTTTTACTGTGGTGGTATTGTGTAATTTTTGATGATGTAGATTCGGTCGACCCGTATTTTTAAAGGTCCCATGGGCTAACATTACAAAGAGGTTTCACTTTATCACATTTTCAATACATCTAAAGCTCTTTATAACAAAAGCCTAGAGATCAGGAAATTTGTTTCCTAATAATGACTGCGTTGTTAAAAAATGAAAGAGCATTCCTCAGAAATAAAAAGTGTGTGTTACGGAAGAGACTAGCAATTATTTCTTCATACACCAAATTTATAATATAAACATATTCCAAAGATTTTTTTACTTAAACTACTGTAACTGTGCGTGAACTTACTGTCTTGGAAGTGGCTGCTGTTTTACGAAAAACACAGGAGCTCTGGCTGAATTGATTCGCAATCGCACAGGCTTCCATTGAGCGAGAGAGCCGCAGTGTGGGCAGCGTGCTTCACCTTCGTGGACACCACAACATCGTTCGTGGAAGAGATGGACTGGAGCACAAGTATCGCTTTGGCACTGCATGAACAGACCCTAAAGCAAAGGCAGTAACGTGTCAAGTTAAGTAACTAGAATTTTGAAATATGCAAGTATAGCGGCTTACAATCACCACACACTTTAATAAAAGAATAGACCCACATTTTAGATCGCTTGGTAATCTTTTTCAGGGCACTAGATGGAAACAGGACGTCAATTACATGGCTCAGAGCAGTACCAACAAACAAAAAAAGGTGACATACCATAAAACCTCAATTATCCGTACCCCGATTATCCAAACACCCTGATTATCCTAAGTCCTTTTCTTGGAAAATATTCAGAAATTTGCCAATTTTTTAAACAAGGAATAAGAATTGATCTTGCCCTGTTTCTGCGTCTGGAATCATTTCATTGCAAAATTTTCTTTCCGTAGTCTTCTACATTCAATAACACTCAAGCTTGTTTTGCGTGTGAATTGGATTATTCGAACTATTTGATTATCCGAACACCCCTTGTCCCAATTAGTTTAGATAATCGAGGTTCTACTATAATGACTTTTGAGATAATTAAATGACCTAAGAGAAAGGAAAAAAATTACTAAAAAAAGTGACTTCTCTCGTTATTCAAAATAACATCGGTCTCAAATTCTATTTTCCTGATACCAATAGGAACAAAAAAGGGCTTATCCACACAAATGTTTAAGACCTACACGTACAGTACCTGAGAACCAAAACATTTTTTTTCTTTCATGCCTTTATAGAATATTTGTTATTTGAATAAAATTAAATAACCCCTTTTCAGAGGAAGGCCGTCTTGTTCATATTGCTCGGTAACAAATCAAGAACTTTTGTAAGCCATTTAAAAAAGTGACAAAGTGAGTATTTAAGCTGAAAAAGTTCACTTGTCACCTCCTATTGGAAAAGGGATTTTTAGTTAAAATAGCAACAAACGACATAAGCACAACTGATAAGTGGCACGGCCAATTAACTCCATTATCAGTCTAATATATATGTTGCTATACCAGGTTGACATTTTTACGAACCTAAACTCCCCTGAACCCTAAATTCTGCCTGTGCGCTCAATACACTATTTCAATGCAGGTATATTTAATGAAAATAAACAAATTGCTTTGTAAGGTATTTGTTTTAAATGGGGAAAGTGTGCTTGGGGGGGGGAGGGGGGCAATTACCCAGAAGTCGTGGTCCTGTCCAGGTAGCTTGAAGTACATGAGTAAATCAAATGTCCTGAACGAGACAACCATGCTAACAATTCGACCACCATGACAGACCTACTCCCCCCCCCCCCCACCTCGCTCTCTTTCTGTTTCAATTACACAGAAACAATGGTGTACAGAAATAAAATAATAACGAATGAAGGGAAAAAAAATTGTGTCTCAGGCCTATTACAAGCGATCCAAAACCATGCGGGTACAATACAATGGACAATGGTTATTGGTTACCATTTCGTGCAACTAACTTAATTTACCCTGGTTTGACACGGCAATAATGTTTTTAATGCAGCGTTTTATTTTTTTTCTGAAAATTAGTGACGAACAGTTGAAGAAAAAAACTTCCCAACAAAGGTACTTTTGAATTACATATAAACTAAAAAGAAGAAGTCTGTCACTGGGTCACTATCGTAAATTAACAAAAAAAAAAGCCTGAGAAGCCAAGATTTTTTCCACAGCCTAAACTTGACACCTTTTTTTTTTAAGCTAATGCTTGTACGGTACTGCCAGAAATAATCAATAAAATGCAAAAATAGCAAGACGTAAATTTAATCTAGTAACCACTTACTTGTGAACAGAAGAGTCCGCAACCAGGACAGCACTGGTGGGCTCGTAGACGAGATCGATGCATATTACACATCCACACAAAAGGAATTTTACGAGCAGGTCGGTTGAGCAGAGGCTTCGTTACGAGATTGCAGCAGCCTATAAGCTATAAAAAATACTCATACTTCACTAAAAAAGTTTACGAAAAACAAAACCGTATTGACAGTAGTATGGCTTACTCTTTCATCAATGCAGTCTACTGCTTGGCAGTACATTTCCTTCAATCCTTCACTGGGGGGTTCACTCTCTTCACGACAGGTGCACTTGTGAAACCAACGTTTCTAACATAACGGGGAAAAAAATAAATTAAAACCATAAAAACATCACATACCGCCTCCAATTAGAATGCATGATCTTACAGCTAATTTTCTTAATCTTATAATAAGGAAAAAGATGCATCAGAAAGCTCAGCTTCAGGACCCATAGACGTCGATTTTAGTCAAAACCCAAGATAATACCTGTAGCATTCTGAATGCATACAGGAAATATCCGGAAACAACCAGAAAAATTTAAACAGAATTTGATTTGCGTAAACTGGAGACATGCAAGTCATACTGCCAACCTCTCTTGATTGTTGCCTTGAATAAATGTTTTGAAAGATTGTTTCTTTATGTGTATGCAAATGCAAAAAATAACGAGGGAATTTTTACTCTACTGACCACTGAAAAGAGCGAGACATAAGACAAGCTATAGAAAAAAAAAATTAAAGCTACTTCGTAAGTGACGCTATTACAGATTGAAAACCGTTGGCAAATACCCTGGTGCCATCTAGCGGCACTGATATTGTTAACCTGTACAGCTTCCTCCCAGGTGCACCAGGACATACCAAATTTAAACTCAATAATTAAGAAGGCTTGTGACTTGTTTGTTACGTAAAAAGAAATGACATTGTGCATTCCTTCGCTTGATGCAAGCAAGTGTTAGATAGCACTAGATACACTAGATGTTGACAGATTCTGCCTACTTTCAATCGGTGATAATGCCACTTTAAGCTGTGCCAAACCCGGTTATTTTTACAAGCAGCGAAAAAAAAAAGCTGCTGTAAATAATCCTATCTAGGGTAAAACGAAAAAAATAAAACTGATTTCTCATTCCTCAGACTGAATGGGTAAATCGCAAAATGATTTTAAACATCTAAAAACGTGCAGTTTCAAAACTGGAGACACTCACGTATCTCTAGGTAAACATCGTTCGTTACCTTACTGTGAAAGTTCTCATCACAATTCGAGTCGTAATTACTGGAATTATGTAGAAAATTTCCGCTCATTTTCACAACGAGGACACTTTTCAATGTCCAGCTAATTTTCAGGGTTACAAATTCGAAGCAGACGACAACGATGTAGAAGCACACGGAGGCCAAAAACTTTCATCGGAATGCCTGAGGATGGTGGCAGCCAGCCATCGAAAATTAGCTGGACATTAAAAAGTGTCCTCGTTGTGTAAATGAGCAGAAATTTACTACATACTAACGTATCTGCTAACTTTCAACAATTGACCCAGTGTCCTTATCAGGCACAATAAGAGGAGTTTTGAACTCTGACAACATCCTTTGTTTACGCGGTATGCTTTCAAGTCCGAAAACGTGCCTCCGGAATTTACTGGGACGTTCTACATCATCGCTGATCTTTCACTCTCTCTGCAGAGAGTGGAAGATCAGCGATGAGGGCGTATGGCGCAGTAAATAGCAGAGGCCACACTCACATTCGTTAACAAAGGATGTAGCCAGAGTTCACAATCTACCCTTATACCCTACACTACCCTAAAAACGACCCTACACAGCTCGATTGCGGTGACTAGGACTTCAGTTGTAGTTGACATCATCACATTTCTGGTCTCAATTTGAAAAATACTGCAGTCAAACATGCAGCTACTAACTGCTACTATCATTTTGGCTTCTGTGTCAAAAAGGATCACAGCTGAACGTAATGCGATAATGAAATGAAAAATCTTTCATTACTGCATAAAAAGTTTGCTGGCTGGCAATCCAACACAGATAGCATGCAAGCATCACATACAAATTAATTTTTGTACTTATCAACTAAGTTTAAAGGTTAATTACAATCACGTATCAAAAACATAAAATTAAGACCATTTACCGGAAGCTCTTGCTTGCTACCCACTAACGAGGGCACTGGAACTGAAATCAAAAGCAACAAGTTGGAACAAGTTCATATAAGCAATCATACTAAACGTTACTAATATAAGGCAGACCCATGCACATTTCCCGCTTAGCCACGGTGACAAATCGAAAAGGCCAAGTACACTGAGAGTGCCAGCCTAGCCGATCATCAGCTTAGCGACCCAAACCAATTTGGCTTTGTGTCCGGAAGATCAACTACCCTTCAGTTGCTTAGATGACAGGACTGATCATCTTAAATCTTAATGCTGGCGTTACAATGGATGTTACCCTAATTGATTACGAAAAGGCTTTTGAACTGTCTCCCATCAAAAGCTGTTACAGGCTGTCCCGTTTTGGCATTGGAGGCCATGTGTTATAATGGATAAGAAATTTCGTCTGCAACAGGTCTCAATAAGCATCCATCATTGGGGTTGCTTCGGAATCTAAGCTCGTGACCAGTGGGGTACCTCAGAGGGGTACCCAATGTTGTTCACGCTTTTTTCTGACATACAGCCACCTACCTAATGCTGTGGCTAAGCCGAAGTTCGCTGACGATGTTAAGTTGTATCGCATAATTGTTGATAAATATGACCATTTCCTGCTAGCACTTGATTTAAATTTTTTGACGTGTTGGTACACTGAATGTCAGTTGTCACCGGCTAAATCAAAATGTGGCATTTTTCATATTGGTGCGGCTAATTAAAATTATGATATCTCCAGCTGCCCTCTGGGTACCATTCTATTATTTTAAAGATTTTGGCGTGTGGTTTACCAGTTATCTTCAATGGGCACCCACTGCTGTAATGCAGTTAAGATGGCCAGATAAAAAGCAGCGATTATTAAAAGGAGCTTTACACCTGGAGTTCATAAGACCTTGTTTTGGGCTTCTTGCATTTTCGTCAGATCCCTTTTGAAATATGCAACCCCTTTTTGGTCGCCCCATCTTGCTAAGGACATTGATTGTGTGGAGTCTGTACAGCCAATGTTTACAAAAAATCCACAATGTTTACGAATGTTGGACTTATCCAACTTAAATTACAGAGAACGACTAGAAGTCTTGGGAGCAGACACACTGGAATTACGCACTGAAATGTGACCTAGCCTTAAAGTACTCCTCACTGCATGACCAGTACGATATTAATTACGTACACTTTTTTTCTTAAATTCAATTTCAGAATTGAATTAATTCAATTTATCAATCCTCCCATGATGGTGTGATGAAAATTTGGGACGGAATGCCAGTTGAGGTGGTTACAGCACGATCCCTTAATATTTTTAAAAAGGGACTCAAAACAGAAACCAATTATGAGGCTTGGTACCAGTGGTCTTGCCGGTCCTTCCTTGTCCTGGTGTGAAATTTTTTCTCGTAACGAAATTTAAGTTAAATTAGTGCTGCTGAGCAGTATTGAATAGCAATAAATTTAGTCAGTGTAAAAATTAATTGTTGAATTATCAACCTAGACCAGAAAATAGGCCAACTTAAAAGAGTTGACATTATAGTCCACAAAAAGCCGAAGCTTGATTTTATGGATGGGGCACTTCTTCGTTATCAATTATTGTTGACTAATTGTTATCATCAACATAGGCGGGACATAAATGCTGAGGGCATGTGTGCAAGCAACAACCAACAAACGACCGTTCTGAAGAGTTACTATATATTCAACTACATAAAATCGGTGGTCCAGCAGGACACTTTGAGAGCCACGACAGGGCCCGCGTACAAGTGGCCATCCTATTATCCCACCAATGACTATTAAGTGCTACATTTAAGCAAACACTCCAACATCAGGGATTGCCCCCCTTTTGCCTAACTGTAAATTCTCAGTCTGTTGACCGGTTAAATTGACATTGATAAAATTTCAGTTTACTAACAAAAGCACTGATAATAACTGAACAGCCTCTTCCCGTAATAATTCTTGGGTCAAAAGTTCATTGGCTCTGCTACACACAGGAAATCAGGAATATTATGCCTTGATTCAGGTAATAAAGAATTACTTGATACAGCAATCATGCTTTGCTTGCCAAGTGTAGGCTTAGTTGCGCGAGCTCGTTCACAGCCTTACTAAGCACTAAAACGATACCATTTGAGGTGTTTCTTACCGAGTTGTCGCCTAGTCAATTAATTTCAAAACCACCTGTATGGCCCGAACCGAGCTAACTGAGCCAGGCAGCATTGTGAATCACTGGCAGTCTGACATGCCAGCGGATTTTTTTTTCGCAAGGTGCAATGCCCTAACTTTCAGCAGTTTGGCTTTGTGGACAACTGGATTTCAAGTGAACAAAATTCTTGCGTAGCGTGACTTTTTCTGGACCTCATTTTGCCTTTTGCTAAATAAATTGAGAACAACCTAAACTCACCATTCAAAAACTATGACTGTCGAGTGTTGGCTCAGTTAAGAATTTTAAAAAATGAACCACCGGTAGCATCAGTGCTGCCAGACAAAGTACCAACCTCCGCCTTTCCTGGCTCGTTTCGGTGTCGGTTGTTCCGATCCCGTTGACCAGGATGAAGCCACACTCTCCACGTCATCCCCATCTCCTTTCTGCTGTAGAAGGGTTCGCCGCCGCTTTACACTCTGGGCTACACTAGCTTCTTCAGCTACAAATAGAAATCTTTTCAATAAAAATGCAAATTGTAAACCAAACGACTCCTTTTTAAATCGTGCAGTTTCATGCAGTTTACAGGATACTTTGGACTGGAACGTAAAATAAATAAAAAAAAAAAAAAAGAAGTTACTGGGAAAGAGACATTAGGCCATGCTAAGTGTAGTTACAGAAACTATAGTAGCCTCAGCCTTAGTTGACAAAAGGGAGGTAACGTTTAGCAGATTTTTCTTCTGTCACCTTGAAGGCAAATAACCAGTCCAGCAATTACCATAAATCATGTATTAAATGCCCGTGAAGCTAATGCCCCCCCCCCCAATGCTTTAAAATCAAAATCAGGAAGTAATGTAGTAAACACCCACCCCTTAAATTGTAGTTTATCTGCATCAAAATTAGTGAAAGCTATACGCTGTGAATAAAGATAGTACTGCTTGCTATGCTTGCTGGCTCCTTCTCTCTCCCTTTTCTTTGGCTCCTAGGACCTGCACAAAGCCCCCCCCCCTCCCCAGGGCCGGGCCGACTGGGGTGCAGCCCCAGTTCAAGCTAACTGGGGCGTAAAAATCATATTTCATTTAACATCACTTGTGCCCTTTTTAAAATTGATAAGTTTTCATTTAAAACATATACTTTTTTTTCCCCTTAAAAGTAACTTAAGTTTCTTTACTCCCACAACATTTCCCCTTTCTGTATTTAATTTAGCTACATGCAATTGACTTGTGTAATATAATGTTCTGCCAAAGGATTAAGGAAGGAGAGACAGTGAGGGATAGGGGAGTGTATGGTTGAACAGGTTACCTGCATTTCACACCATTGTTCTTGGGCCAGATTACCTGCTCTGGTAATGGAATTTCCATTTGAATCGTTCGAAAGCGGATGATTATAGTAGAGCTCCATCGCTGCTTTCAATTTCTAGGCAGCAACTTGTGCACAACAGATTGAACTATGGCACAGCCAACATTCTTTGGTACCATTTTGTTTGGAGTTAACAAGTCGCCAAACAAGTAAGACTTTCGGGTTATGCAGACTGGGGGGGAAGGGGGAGGGGGATCGAAAACGTGATGACAAAGACAAAAAAAACTTCAGGCCTACACACGTTAGACTTAAGTGAGTAAACAAAGCCATTAAGGCGCACATGACTTTAAAATTGACAACATTTTGTCCTCCCAGATTGCGGCCGTTATCAACTGAGAAAAAAAATTCAAACATGGTCAAAACACAAAACTAAAACCACATAACGCAGTTCAAGAAAGCACAAGTTTGGAGCCTTACAATTCAAAAGGTTGTAAGGATACATACTATTTAAAATTTAAACGTTCAGATCATGAAAGTCTTGAGGATGTAAGGTGAACTTGTGCTTTCTTGACTTGCATGCTAGTCTTCGTAATGGTGTATTGATCATGTTGTATTTTTATTATCACTTGATAACGGCACCGATCTGGGAACGAAACATTGCGATTTTTAAACTAATGTGACGTACTGACTTTACACAGTCATTACTTCTGAAAGTGCTTTTGTCTTTACTGCTTATTATACAAGTTGGAAACGCCCAAAACGTACTTCAGTAAAGTAGGGATGTTTCACCAAGAGCATGTGTTAAAATGTCCATTGACAAGTCAATGAATAGGAAATATTTTTTGTTGACATACACTGACTGGGCCCCTCCCCTTTTCGACAGAAAGGTGGTCTTTTAGGTGTTAGGGTTAGTAATCAATTTTGACAAAGTTGTTCTGTGACACTGTTTGGCTTTGGCTACAGTTTGGAGATAGAAAAAATACATGCTTTTTTTTGTGGGTAATAATGACCTAGGAAACTGATTGGGGAGGGGTGTAAAATGATGTTTTGCACCCCCAAAAATAATATCTCGGCTCGGCCCTGGCCATGCCTCCTCCTTTCTTCACAGCAATTAAAAGGCTATAAAAACTGGCCTTCCAGAGATAGTTCAACAGCTTCGAATTTTCTGTGATGGATGTCTAGAAGGGTTAGATGTCCAGAATAGTGGAATAAATGCCCACTCCCCCTATTTTTGCCAAAATTACTGTATAAGCCAATGGGCATTTAATACACAATTTACAGTAGCTCATTCCCGCCTGTAGATCCTCAACTGACCAAAGGATGGGGAGGTGTCATAAAATAATCCCTGCTTGGTTGCTGCAGGACTGTAAATGAAGAATAAAGTGCCTAGATATGAACACTTGATGATTTAATCAGGGAGTCACATCTGACCTCAACTAAGGTTGAAGCTACTATAACAACACAGCACTAAACAATGTGCTTAGAGTGCTACGGGGCATGCAGTTGTTTACCTAAATATGCACATTAATTTTGCTCTTGCCCCAAAAGTAAGAGGAAAAAAAAGTAACAGTCAAATCTAACTCCACCTTCTTTCTTTTCTAAACCACGCAGGATGCTGTCGACTGACGTTTCTGCTGCTTTCTTCTCGTTGTCATGGATCACTTCTGGGGGTAAAAAAATAAGTTGGTACGGAAATCTACGACCATGGTTAAAGGAGCTGTATATATCACTGCAGCAAATGTTTTGCTCATACATGAATAACATCACAATTGAGAAAAATATGTTGCTCAATTTCTAATATGATGCTCACATTAGGAATAGGAATTAAGACTAGCTATCTCGATGCCAAGCTCCTGTTAGCACTTTTGCAGGGTACAAAAGTATCGTGATATTTTCATAAATATTGAAAACTTTGGCAATTTTATACATAGGGTGAGGCAAAAGTCTGGTCATAGGCAAATATCCTCCCATTAATGGTCCGACATCAATTCTGATATTTGTCATGTAAGTCAGTTATGGGGAAGACAATGAAGACATTTACAATGACCTTGAAAGTAGCATTCAAGGTCATCTGCATTCTATCTTCCAAACGGCACAAGATACAGCAGTAAAGTGAAGTACAAAGTCATACGCAAACATCAAACATTACAACTACAAAAACAGATTGAAAATGAGAGCATAATTATATTATTTACGAGGAAAAACAAAACAGCAACAAAGCCTTGCCTGAAAGTCGTAACCGCCATGCAGTGACGCTTAGGGGCTACCTCTACACGAGACTGCACATATTTCAAGTTTTTCCTGCGTCTGTCAATACAAGTATATGAGCGAAGTTAAATTTCAGGATGTAATAAAAAAAAGCGTGCGATACGGATTAGGCCTAAAGTACAACCATCATCCACATCACAGAAAGTCACAGTCATTATGTGATTAGTTTCCGATTTTCTATTTAGTATGTATCTTTTTCCAAAACCTAACGCCCTTTTGAGTGATTTCCAGCCCGGTTGCAACAATCCCCCAACAACGAAAAAAGGCATTGCTGTTAAGAATGCCCATACTTTCTTTTTAACTGCTTCGTTATAAATCAATAGACGAAGACCGTGCTATGCATGGGGCCGGTCATGAATTAAGTTTACAGACACACTTTTCCCGACATTTTTCGTGCCCGTGCCTCGTACATCTTATTGTGAGCCGTATGTGAGTTGATCGACCATTCCCTCCCGTCTGCACTTGCCATGCTGGTAGAATGGAAGAGTCCACTTGCAATGCGGGCGTGCGGAGGGGGAAGTGATTGTTCCGTCTTTTTTTCTTAACTGCTCAGCCGGATCCAGCATTATTATAAGGATTATGGCATTACGGATTATTTCCATTAAAAGGTAAATTACAGGATTACAGTGCACAGGGAGTAATTGACAAGATGAATTTGCACCACTGGCTCATTGGCAGAGGAGGTAAAATATTTCTGCTAACCTAAAAAAAAACATTCAGATTTTGCCACCCCTCCAAAATAAATTGCTTTTACAAGATATTTTCAGGAAAACATTTTCAGAAAAATTGTAGGGTAGGCCTACGGTTAGTATAGATGAAAATGACGTGGGTAGCTGGCAAAATAAGTGTGGGGGGGGGGGGGGTGGCGGGGACCTGCATGGTTTAAAGGTGGAGGCCCAATTGGAAACCTCCCTCCTTTTAAAATTTCTCCTGCCACATCCCCCACCCCTCCTTAAAAAAAAAGTACGACCACCTGTAATTTAATTACTCATTCACTTGTTGGATTGATGAAGGAAAGAATCGGAACATACGCACTCGCTTGTAGACGCAGCCCCCTAAGTTTCACTCCATGAAAGTTAACACATTCAGGGTCATTGGGAAATAGCTTTCCCAATGTCAGTTACGTTGACAGTGGCATTTTTCAAAACTCTGATGTGTGCATAGTCCCCTTGCACCAAGTGCCTGAAGAAAAAGGAAGACCTTCTTTTATAAAAATAACACTAGTGAATCCGGATGAAAATTTGCTGTTCAAAAGCACAATCTGAAACTTCCAAGTTGGCAAACTGGAACTTTATGGTATGTGACTTGTACGAAATAGTAGACTGTCTATTAAGCACCTACTTGGCAAGGATAAACTACCATATGTTGTGGGGCTTGCTAAAGATTATCTGTTTATTCTGAGCAAAATTTTCCCTCTTAGTAGTAAAATAACTTAAACAGTAGATAGCTGTGTTAAGACCAAGTCTATGATTAATTGAATAAAGCAATTTGAATTTAAGATTTCCGAAATGAAAAAAAAAAATAACTTCCCCTAAAATTATCTCTACTCTTTTTAAAAACGTTCAGATTCTTAATTTGAAATGTAGTAGCCATCAGAAAACCGAAGCAAACATAGGCGAAAATTAAAAAAACAAAGGTATAACACAACCTTGACAAATTTTCGATAGTCCAATACAGCTGGGGGTGGAATTCAAAGACGACTATCTTCTTCAGGCAACGCACACCATAATTTCTTGTCTACTTCTCTTGTGGAATTTGAATTTGGCGGTTGTTGGACGTGGCAACTGCTGAATTCGAATTCCACAACAGAAGTAGACAAGAAAAAATGGCGTGCATTGCTTGAAGAAGATAGTCGGATGTGAATTCCATCCCCAGCAGTACTGGACTATCGAAAATTCGTCACGGTATTGTTACACCTTTGTTTTTGAAATTTTCGCGTATGTCTGCTTCGTTTTTCTGAACATACTCTTTCAGTTTTGCTGACAGAAATGGTAAATGAAACACTCATTAATAAATAGCCATTTAATAAATTGGAGCTGAAGTAAACTACTTGATAATTGATTGTTGAAAACAGATTGTTACGCACAATTTCAGAATCAAAATACTGTACCAGTATTCTTGCAAATTTTCAACAGACCGACGACGTCTGTCTTCATCAGGCCTAACCTACACAACTCAAACTTTTGTCAACTACATCGTCACCGTGGAATTCAGCGTTCGAAATCTGCGCACGTGCATCGGTCTGTTGAAAATTTGCAAGAATACTGATTCAGTATTTTGATTCTGAAATTGTGCGTAACAATCTGTTTTCAACAATCAATTATCAAGAATGACGAACTTTCAGAGTAGAAGCCGTTATGGAATTTTCAAAGTAAACTACTATGTCATGCATGAGGATTTTGGATTTAAAATTTTTCAGTTCACATTTTACAGTTTTAATTAAAGGTATATTCCTTTCTGGTTGGCTTTCCTGTATGGCACAGTTTTGCAACATTACTTCAGACCTGTGTAAACGTTACAAAGGCATTCATTTTCCTATTTCCCCTCTAGTGAGAAACGGTTTGGTACATCACTCTAGTCTATGTAAATGTTGCAAAAGCTCTTTCGCGCACGATGCTCGAATATAGTGAGAAGGTATGTAGTTTGAAAATTGGCAAACGCCTACTATAATGGAAATTCATTGACATAATGAGAATATTTATACACTTTTTCCACCACTTGAAGCATAATCAATTGTTTCACTAAATTTTCGGAGATATACAGATCTTCTTCTTCCGAGTGTCTACCAGCGTCATGCGAATTTGAGTATCGACACTGGTAGACGGAGATCGGTATATCTCCAAAAATTTAGTGAAACAACTGATTGTCAAGTGGTGAAAAAAGTGTATAAATATTCTCATTATGCAAGTATGTAGTGGTTTTAACCTTTCAGAAAAAACAAAAAGCAACATTTGAAAGATAATATAATAATCAGTGGCGAACTTAAGCAAAGGTAATGGAAGTGACGTATTACAGTCAGGAGAAGGTTCTGATTTTATAGTCAGGAGAATTATGTCAAATTCTTTCTGCCTCAACCTATTGTAATGCCAAATTCTGTTAGTTAAAACCACACATTTTTTGTCTTAGCCTTTATTACTACGTGTATTGGTGTTGTATTCTAATACGAAGGAAGCCAGTTACTAATCCCTTTTCTAAGTGTTGGTGACATGTAACAAAGTCCCACAAAGAGGAATTGTGGTTTGCAATTCCTAGGTGACTTGCAGCAAACTTGGCGGCGCAGTGGTCAAGAGACCTAATTACCACAAGCGTAACCAAATTTGGAAAGACATCTACATGCATTTTAACGGAACCGACGATAGCAGCTACAACTACAGCTGTATGCTGTGCTGTGTTCCAAGTAAGTGTAACATACTTCAAGAACGGCATTGGAAGAAACTTTGCTACTACAGTATACATTAACTGCATCAACCGACTTCTAGCCAATTTTACCAAGGGATGCGGTGGCGTTTTTGAACAGCGGTATAAAAATACTATGCTATCGGACTGACTTTGCACAAAACTTCAAGCAAGTGCCACAGTTTTATCAACTTGTATGGGTACTACGCTCTACATGTGATAAATTCTTGGTACAGCCCTGAAGTTGGGTTGTACGCGATATGCAACATTAAAGTTTTGTTAGCGTTTCTGTAAGATTAAGAGTTTTTCAGCTATTTACAGTTAATGAGCAAGTCAGTTTAATACCTACTACACTAACCTTAACGCATTAGCCGGCTGATTCACGTGATACAGTAACACGCCCGCCCAAATATAAGATGACCGTATTTATTGAATTAAAATGGTACTTTTATCGAACTTGGCCATTTAACTTCAAGTTTAAAACTGCACCATGGTCTTACATTTGCACCTAGTAAATTACTAAATATCGATTCTGAATCGATACTGAGTAAACTGTACTAGCATACCAAATTATATTGGTATTACAATGTGAAGAAAAGCATACCAATTTAAACTGACCTTTTTTTTGCAAGCCACAACTGAAAATGGTCTTATATTCAAGCTGCCTTACACACGGGTGAGTATGGCAATTTCTACCATTAACTTTCACGCTGTTTATTAACACAGCGTGTTCCACATTTACTCATACCCATATGCAGTTGGTATTTTGTTCTATAAAACAGTGGGGGTGTTAAAACGTCCTCATTAAACCTACGGGTTAACACTTACACCAGCTTAACTAATACAGAATTAGTGCTGAAATGGTTATCATACCTCCTTGATCTGCTTTGGAATCCTCTGGCTGGTGGCTTTGTTTCGATTCTACAACCAATTCAGTGCTGGGCTCTCCTTCCACATCCGGCTCATCAGCAGCATCCAGTCCACTATCCTCATCGCCGACCATGCTCACAGACGCACGAGAACTAGCAGACATTTCCAAGTGAAATTCGGATATTTCACTGGCACTGGGACTGTTTGTTGCACGGGAAGAGGGGCCAGTTTTGTTGGAAGAAATTTCTGACCCCAATTCAGACTCGGACACAAGGTCCTCAGCTACAAAAAAATAAATTTTTAAGCCACCGTTCCAATGTTATCTTATTGAAGCAATCGCTTATTTGACATCAGGTTTTTTTTTTAATTTTGCAGCAAATGCATTTTGAATCATAATAAGAAACATTAAAATGTGTATTAAGATAATCAAACGATAAACTATTAACTGTAAGGATGTACTAAACCGATTTTTCAGAACCAATATTTGTCAACCAGAGCCTAATTGATAAAATTCAACAGCTGATTAAAACTATGAATGCTACTGTTCAGTTGTCAGTCATCAAAAATAAATTTCCAAACTATGCTTTCTCCAGAAGGTGCTTCTGTTGTGCTTGAATTATCTACCTTTATGCAATTATCGCAAACCACCTATTACCGCAAATGCTCTCCGTCCCCTTCTCCACTCCACGCGAGAGGAAAATCTACTGAAAAAAAGAGGGGTGTGCCTTTACTCGGGAGGTGTGCCTTTACCTACGCGCAAACCAACCGTATTTTCTAGTGGGCATTTGCCTGAATGTAAATGTCAACAGCAACGCAACACAGTAAAGCATTACTTTTTAGTTTTTCTGAATTGAAAAAAAAAATGATTTCAGTGTTTTACGGCTGACCGATAGGTTTACAAGACCATGCTCCCAATTTTCTCACTCGTATCCAACAATTTGCTCTCCTCCATGTTTAATTTGCAACACATCTCGAAAATGCATTGCTTCTTTCCAAGGTTTGATTCTTTAAAATCAACCTGTAATGAAGTTACCGCCATTGTTTTTGCCACTTTAAGTTTCATTTGATTATGCAAATTCGCTACGTCTTTAAGTGCCTATCGCTTACTCACCAGTGGACTCATCCAAACCAACGACATCCTGCCAGGAGCACCTGTGTGGCAATGGCGCTGTATCGGCTTCTGAAACATCTGTTGCAACTGTTGATTGCTGCGATAGTTACTTACACCCACTACTAGGTAAAAATGCTAGTAGTGGGCATCTACCGGTGAGTTTACTGTAAATGGGCGAAGAAAAGTCTACCCCCTAAAATACTTCAAGGACGAAATTGTGAAATAGCTGAGTTAACACCCTTCACCTAAGTCGCCATTTTTGTGCTGAAAAATTAACGAAAATCTTCAGACGCATTTAACGAAATCCACAACTGGATACAGTTGCAGCTTTTATCTTCATTGTATCCATGCAGTACGTAATATTGAGGACAGCTGTGAATGAAAATGAAGCCAACACTGCCTGCTGACTCACTTGACCTTGGTGCGACCCTTCTCCCATTCCTGGATTACAGTAAAACCTCTTTGTAACGATGTCCGCGGGTCCTTGGAAGTACGCAAACACGATACTGTGAGAGTTTAGAAAATCGAAAGTTTCCCAACGTCAATAAAGCGTAATCTCACAACATGGAAATTAGTCAATTTCACACATTTTTGACAGTTCAACTGGAGGTGGATAGAATAACTTCTCTCAACTGTCTTCTTCAGGCCAAGTTTCAACAGGCAGACGGCAGCAGCAAGTCGGATGCATCGTGAAAAGAGGATTAACGCTATGCCAGAAAAGAACGAATGAGCAGCACGAGATGGCAGCACCATCCAAACGGCCAACGGCGGCGAAATTCAAACATAAACTCTAGCATGTAGTCGTATTTCTGTGCGTGCTCGTACACTTTTTGCCTGATGAAGGTAGTGGATGTTCTCTGTAAGCATATTATACTACCGAAAATTCGCTAAACCAATCATTGTTTTTGGTTGTTTCTTTTCTGGCATAGCGTTAATCCTCTTTTCACGATTTCTTTAGCCAGAGTGAAATGAGTCTGTCGGCTTTTAAAAAAGTCGGATGCAATCCCAAAGCACCGAACTTACTTGAAACTTAGCCTGAGGAAACAGTTGGGACAAGTTTTTCCATCCACCTCCAGTTGAACTGTCGAAAATTTAAGAAAATTGACTAGTTTTCGTGTTGTGAGATTGAGCGTTATTGACGTGAAATTATCGTTGGAAGTAGACTGTTACATCAGGATTATCATCATAAACAATCACTTTTGCATGCATTTTTACTTGAATAGCCTCAAAAATAGCATTTTTATAACACGTTTATTGTTGTAATAGGTATTGTTATAACAAGGGTTAACTGCAATAGTAGACTCTTCCTCTACTCGTGTCCTCAGTAGCTGGGAATGCATCTCCACTCTCCTTACCTCTTCCCTCTCACGGCTGGGAATTTAATAGGCGATCTACGGTACAGAATAATTCAAGCAACAATTGTTTTAAATTTCTGAGTTGGAGCAGACTATTGGTTTTAAAAAAAGTATGGGTGGCGAGTTCGACGAGATATGAAAGTGACCGGTTTTGTTAAAATCACTGTATACACCGATCATGTTTTTACTGAAAGACTTGGTAGGAGTTTGGCAGGATAAAAAGCTGATCAGTACAGGCTTAAGCAGTAGGTAATAAGTAGTAATACGGGAAAAAAAGCGGCCTCTCACAGAAGTCGGGAAGTGAAGGATTGTTCTGTATTATGATGTTAAAGATTTCCCAAGGCGAATCCATGAATCAAAAATCCCACAACCAAACATTTTGATGAGAATGGTAAGGTATATATTTCCCGGACCTCAGCAATACAAATTTTTGCTTATCTGAACACGATAGCGGTCGAAGTACCGACAGTTTGATGATGACTTTATTTTTTTCTTCTTTAGTCTAAAATGGTCCTTAAAAAGGGTAGTTTAGGAGCGCATTTTGAAAATACCTGAAGTTCACTGCGTGTTTACAAGACAGTCGAGTGAATACTCAATTAAGGAATTCAGAACCCCCTCCTTCCTGTTCTCCCTTTGGGGTGTAGTAGACGCGTTCCACTGTCTTAACCTGCATGTACAAATCATTATAAAAGTCTGCAACCAAACGTAAGCGAGTCTTTGCGATTTGCCTAGTCATGAGTCAATTATTTTCTGGATTATGTGTCTAAAATACGAGT
The DNA here is from genome assembly GCA_023313725.1 of Lithobius niger. Lineage (NCBI taxonomy): Eukaryota > Metazoa > Arthropoda > Chilopoda > Lithobiomorpha > Lithobiidae > Lithobius > Lithobius niger. The sequence goes on from JAHWFP010163917.1 coordinate 17,773, forward strand.
GGCAGCAAGATAAATTAGGAGGAGGCCGTTAAGTGTGTCCGCCATCTTTCCTTGGTATGTGCGCCATTGTGCTTAAGTGTTTACATGCATACATACGAATCACATCTAAATGCCAAACCACCTAACAAAATCTCTCTATTGGCAGTGACAGATCGAAGAAGGAACTGTTGTGGAATGCAGTACAACGGTATCGTGCCCAGGCTTCAGAAGGAACACATTGTTGTAATAATATGATCAAGCACAACAATTGTCACATGCTTACATTTCTTGTAAAGTGATCGGCAAGGCTGTTCTATGGAAATGTTTTAAAAGATGGACTAGAGGTGGTGTCACTTACAAATGAATTTAATCTTGTATGCTGTGGGACGTCAACTATGTTTGTTGTGTGTTTATAAGCTACGTCGCACATCTGAAGCAAGCAGCCAACGACGGTAAGCCAAATTCACTACCTCTCCCTTATCATCGTTTATTTTTATTGTCGTAGTAAATACTGCAGAAAATCTGATAACTCTGTTACTAATTCACATCTCGTTTCAAAAGAACTACGAACGGGACTTTACAAGACACACGGAAGCGACATGGACACGATGCGCATCCCTCCGACGTACCCTTAAGGGGCCATGTAAATGTAGTGAATAAGAACGAAGCAAGCTTTGGCTTTACCAGCTTGATTAAGGACTGAAGGGACAAAACGTATGAACAATTTTCAGTTTTGTGATATTGTTAATAAATTTCTTGCTCTAAAGTGTCTTTTTTTAGACTTAAAATTTCAGTTTTTGGTAAGACCATGAAAAAAAAATTCGTTTGATTTACGGGCGAGCTTGCAAATTGAAGCACCAGGCAACCAGGCATTTTATTTTATTTAACTGACCCCGTTTCTTCAACAAGTAAAGCTGAAGCTGACAACATGTAAAAAAAGCCTAAAAAACTATATAATATGTGGCAAAAAAATATAATATACAGCTAATAAGTTATTTGTCATCTAGTATTCAGTGTTTTTTCTAAGTTTTTGGCACATAACTTTTTAGTGGTTTGAGTTAAAGGTTTGAAATTAGCACCATTGAAAACCTCGTTTCGAGCCGGTTAAAATGGTATATTGGAATGTCAAATACAGTCAAAATTTGGCGGAAATGTGATTTTTAGTGGATGGACCAAGATTCAAATAAAAAATTTTGACACACGATAATTTTAAGCACCCGCACGCGCCTGTAAACCAGACAGTTAACTTTGCATGGCCTAAATAACTACACCACCTACGGTATCAGCTTGAAATTAGCACTATTCGAAAGCACTCGAAAAAAACTGTTAAAATGTTGCTAATGAACATCAAAAACAGTCCATTATCAGCAAAATTATCAAAAAAATTAGGTTTTACCGATACTGCGAGCAGAAACTGATCCTTTCCTATACTATGCCATCAATGCTGCTGTGTATATTTCATAAAGCAAAAACGTAGTGCATTCCCGAAACACAATTCTTTTTATAATCGCCAGGTCTTAAATGAATTCAAAGTAATCGCAGATAACACCCATTAGTGCAAAGAACCTATCGTAAAATTTAATGAAAATACAGTAGCCTAAAGGTTTGGTAGAGTACAGTAGAGTTTGGTCTCTTCACAGACAAAAATAGACCAAACTCAATTTTTAAAGCGACTAGCTACTACATAGCTTACCCCTGTCTGGAAAATAAGTCTGTGATCATTAAGTCTAAAACGCCTCACTAATTTAAATATTTTACCCTTCACGAGAATGAGTATGCATAAGAAGAAAAAGATTTAAGGGGGGGAGGGAGGGAATTCTTGCAAACATGATGGACATTGCAATGAAGGGCTTGAAGGAAGCATGAAAGATGCACATTGCACAATGTACAATTACTAACTTCTAAAAGGGAGGAATAGTTTATAAAAATTCTCACGTGATGTACGATAGCCGCTAAGTGGGTCCCCAGTAGTGCTACTACCACCATCTCCAGCTGTCCGCCGCTTTTTTTGTTTTTTGGGTTTGCCAGTTATCGATAAGTGGTACGTGCCACCCTTAAATTTCTTCATTTTCCTTTTACCTGTTTTTGTAAACTGACTGGAAGGGTTATCAAAAGAACTCTTTGGTCTATTTGTCTCTGCTGCAAATGTACTCGTCACAGGTTTCGGCATTGATTTGCGAGCTTTGTTAATCTTGCGGGCAACGCCTAAGGTAGGCTGAGACAGACTTACAACATCGCCACTGTTGTTTGTCATCGTCGTTGTTACCATGAGAATGCCACTGTCCAACGTCTTAGCTTCTATGGTCCCTGTCTCTGGTGATCCTCTATTTTCTGACAGCCTCGTCACAGGTGACGTAATGACTAGATTGCTGGATTCTTGACTGCAAGGTTCCGGTGATTTGGCTACTGGGCTGGTATGTTCTGGAGATTTGGAAGGTGAAGACCTATTACTAGATGCCCTCGTCTCCAAACTTCTAGTTTCGGTTATCTTCATCTCTATATTCGTGGCCTCCCGACCCACAGCTTCAGGACTTACGGAAGTGGAAATTGGAATCGGCGTAATTGGATTACTTGCATCAGTTTCTGTGGCCATTGGACTGTTGGGTTCGGAAAACTTTGCATCTGGACTCCTTGCCTTTGGACTTGTAGCATCTGGATTAGTTGGATTTGGACTTCTTACAATTGGACTCCGACAGTCCATACTTCTTAAGGATGGACTCCTATTGCCTGGGCTTCTTGCAGGACTAATTGTACCTGGACTCCTTGGACTTAATGCAGTTGGGCTTCTTACTGATGGAATTGCCTCAAAGCTCTTTGGTGATGTGGGTCCTGACGTCGATTCATCGAGTTTGCCCAGTTTCTCCCGATTCTTAAGTACCTGCCCAAGGTCGGTCTTCAGAACAGAACTAAGTATGTTCTTAAAGGTGTCAGTGAAGCTTCGGCCAGCCTCTGTACTCTCAACTGGCTTCTCCTCCATCTTGGCACCTAGCAAACATAAACACAACAGCATGTTAATAACTGTCAAGTTCTAAAATATTAGCCTATATTTCAGTGAAAGAAAGAGTTCACATGGTTATTTGAATAAAGCACAGAGACCATAGTACCATAGCTCAAAGACAAAAGGAAGCCAGCGAATCTCAAGTTCAAAGCTGCCACTAAATTCTCAAGCAACTAGCAAATGGGTTCTTGCAGGAAGTCTTGCAGGAAGTGAGCGGACTTCTGACAAAGGTGGTCAGATAAACCACTGAAAATTTAAGAACTCTTGTTTTGATGTTCTCCGTTAGTGGTAATGACTGTGTCCTTCCCCGTGTAAGATGTCTGGTATCTTCATCTTAATGCAGACAATACTCTTGGGGAAAATATCGTGGTAACAACGTAGTACTCATCGCTGTAGATTTTCATGTCTTGGCAAAATAATATTAATTTTTTTACGGCAATCTCTGTGTTTCTGCATTTGCACCCCTTCCCCCTCCTTAAAATGAAAACAAAAAACTGTTTTTTGCAGCGTCTTTGCGACTCGCCACTTTCTGAACAGTTTTTCAATTAAAAAAAGTAATAATAATATCGATGGCAAATTTTTATGAATTATGGAGGCTGAGCATGAGAAGACCACAAAAAAAGGGGGAAATGCAAACAAAAGATTACCATAAACGCTTACAGGTTGGACTGTGACTGTCTTATTTATTAGATGACATGATACAACCCTGAAACAACAGTACAATTCCATACGGGCATTTATCACAGTCAAATTTTGATAATGGTAAATAACGGCAATGTAATGTATACAAGGTTCTCTAAAAATCGTTCTAAAACAAAACCTTTTAAATTGCATTTAAATTAACACAGACAACAACGCCAAGCCAGCAACGCCAACAGCGTTGATTAACACATATGGATCGCCAAACTTTACAATATCCGAAATGTTAAACTCTTTTTTTTTACTTTTTCATTAAAATGTAGCGGAAAAAAATTTCAATAACAAAATTTCCATGTGGGGAAAACAGCCGACACGCTCATAGCTATGCATTTTTTGAAATCAAGCAAAGTACGCGTTGGCGCAACAAAGACCTTGGACTGACGATAACTCGTCTGTATTACTTGCCTGTTCCGAACCCTAAGAATCCGCCGAAAAAGAATCAATCAAAATTATCGTTAAAAATCGCTACCGATCCATAAATGAATATTTCCCAGCCGATCAACATTGAAACAGTCGAAATATCCACTTCCAATATGGCGGCGACCCACGCCGGATGCTTGGAGACGACGGAGATGATCTGACGATCGCAGCGCCATCGTACTCGAGGAATGCGGCATGGCGGTGACAATAATTCGCGAACCTTAAAACAATGATTCGATATTTTAATAGAAGAGAATAATCCAAATGAGCACGTAAATACAAGCAACAGATTTACTCTAACCGTTAATTTGGTTTAAACCCCGTGAACTTTGGATTTTTCCCGACTTGTAGCTCAATGTAGGATGGGGAAATCGTTTTGAATAACGCTAACTAATTAACGATTTATTACGGCTGCAAGGTCACATTATTACTGTATAACCGCAAATACATTTTTACAATAAGTTTTGAATTAATTACATTGAAGAACGCACCAAGCGTAGCAGTCAAACAGAGGTCAAACTTTGCAAAACAGACGCTCGTTAACAAAATATTTTAAAGGCGACATAAACAAACGCTAATCGTAGCAGTCATTATTTGTCATATTTACCATGTTTGTGCTAATTTTGCATGATATCTGACTAGATAACATTCGCGTATTTCAGAAAACTATAAGGGCCCACCTTATCTCCATAGGGGTTCGTCACAAAATAATCGTAGCGGAGCCCCCCCCTCCCCCAAACAAAAAAAAAGAGCGGGCTACGCTTATTTTATGACGAGCCCCTATGATTATATCCTTTCTCCCCTATAGCTCCATCCGAGCAGCCAACGAACCACCTCTTCGTCCCCCCCCCCTCCCCCCAACCCTCCCACCTCTCCCTCAAATACTCTGGTCCCAAACACTCAACTAAAACATGCTCCAGTGTTTCCATGCCCAGTCCACACACCCAACAGGTCGCATCTTCCCCTCCCCCATACTCCACAGCTATCGTATCTGTGTCCAACGCCGCAGCACGAGCCCCCGTAGCATTTTTCCCATCCCAGGTCCTACGTCCCTGTTTCCATACTGTTCTTCAGAAGCTCGGTATCACTCTTCGTCACGAGAAATTTCACCACGTGACGTCTATTTTATCCACTAGGTGAATATTTTGCCGCATAATACATAAAAGTACATAAAATTATCGAGTTCAGAGGCAAATTACAAAAAAAAGTTGTTAGTGTCTTGAATGGCAAGTTTTTTTTTTTTTTTTACAAGCATTTGCTAAAACATCGATACAAAATAAATATAAATGCCGTCCGCCCGTATGGTCAATTTTCCTGACAAACCTTGTATTGAAGAAAGTACTTTTTTTTGCCCTAAGTGACTACGAACTGCTGTAAATTAAACAATTTTAGGGGGGACAAAGTCTGAAATTTGAATTAACACAAAGGGAAATAACTTTCTCAAGGGCTTGGTGAGATGAAGGTAGGATTGTTTGAGTTTATAGATCCGGAGTTCGTTGGTGACGTCATCTCAGTGAAATTTAAGTCCATACTACAGGTACCGAATCGTAGCTATTTTTAATGTACGGTTTTCGCCGTTACTCACAAAGGAAAGAAAGCTGCAGGTGTGGGGATTTCAACAAATATATATATTTTTTTTACTTTTTTTGCAACCGGGGGCTGCATCTAGAGTTAATTTCTACTGCTGATGAAACATGAAACGCTAAACACACATTTAAAACTGTAGAGTTTTGAACTTTGGATGCAGCACGGGCGTGCGGTTTGTAGTGAAGAGGCGAGCCTTGCCATTGTGGCAGTTCGGCTGATTTTTATTAACTTGTGGTATTACTCAAAAGACATTTTTGTTTAGATGGTCAACCTTTCACCCCATACATGGGGATTTGCTACAGCTACCAGATGCAACGACGGGTGTTTGTATATCTGTAATTTTTATCACTTTTCTTAACTACTCATGCTCACCTTTAGTTATTAGCGGAATTGATGTCCACCAGTGACACAAAAACAGAAAATATTTAAAGCAACCTCGAAAACCCTAGAAGACTCTAGGTTAAAATGCTGATTGAAGGGGTCTACTTGCAGAACAATTTCGCACAATGTTTGTTGCACTGAAAGAACGAAATCAGCTGTCAAGATAGTAGTAAACGAAGACAGAATTAATGGACCCAACATTGTGAACAACAGTGAGCAGAAATAATGACTAAAAAATTGACAAGGCGTCAAGAGTATAGGAAATGAACCAGGGTCTTTGCATTTTGCCTCCACTACAGTGGACCGTTATACTGCCTCCAATACTATCAAGGTCGATACCAAATTGTCACATGCATGACATTGAATTAATATAGGACGCATATAGGATGCATATATGCAATTATATAGGATGCATGAACGTCCGTATTATACAAATACATTTGAAAAGTACCTTTATTTAATCTGTGCAATGTACGTTTCTTAGGCCCCTTACACTACCGGAGTGGGGATGGGGAAGCGGAAGTACAGAAAAGTATTATATATAACAACGATCACCCCTTGTTTCAATTTGAAGCTGGGTGATACCAAAAGCAAAATTAAGATCAAGATCAAGATCTTGATTTTGCTTTTGGTGATACTAGATGTAGATCGAAGAATCTTAAGTCAATATTTTGGGCTTTTATTGAAGATGATTTTATTGATTTTTACGGGGAATTACGGGGTGAGTTAGAAAAGGGTACCCCTGCCGATTTTTTTTTAAACGGACCATCTAAAAGTAAAAGGTAGAGAATCGTTTTACTCAAGTTTGGTCCCAAACAACTTAAAGATATTATTGAGGAAAAGTTATTAAGAAACAACATGCTCCGATCTACCAGAGGAAGAAACTTTTTTTTTTAAATAGGCACTCGAAAAGGAAAAAATGGTGAAACTTTTTATTTAGTTTGAGTTTTTGTTTTTTGTGTGGATCAATGCGGTATCACGCAACAAAGAACCAAACCAGAGGTGACGAGCGATGCTACTTCCGTGGCGTCAAGTCGACTAGTATAGGCATCACCATGGATTAAACAGTTAACTAGATAGCGCATCTTACCTCTTTCGAGCCTACGTGGGGTCCTGGTGGTAGTTGTAGCCACTACCGCTTTTGCTAATGCTTTGCGTACGAAACAGCACAGAGGTAAATCAATAACGAGAGGTAAAATTAGCAGCAACTACCGCCAGGGCTCCACGTAGTCTTGGAAGAACTAAGGTCCGATATTTAGTTAACTTTATAGTGTAGTGCCAAGTCTTTACCTGCTTGAATTGAAATCTGTAAAATTTGTGAAAAGGTATAGCCATATTGTGAAAAGGCTGGTTCACACGTGTGAACTCAAAACTTTTGCCCAATGAACACACTTTAGGGACACTTTTGTCCTTAAACCTACGACCTTTGAAACATTTTTTGTCGTTGAATTCTTGATCCTCGATTTTTTTGGGGGGGGGGGGCATGTTGGATGTCGTGCCACAACCCCTTACCAAATAGTAACTTACTGAAACCACATTACTCTCAGCACTTTGTAGCGTGGAAATATAATAGGGTAGGTTGTGGTGGAATTTGAATGTGACTACATGTTTCTCTGAAGTGTTGTTAGTAGGTTAGGTTAGTTTGTACGGTAGAGGAGAGAGAGCATAGCGTTGGGGCTTCTGTGTATTCTCTCGTATAAAATTTGAACTTGAACTTTGTCCATTGTTGTATTATTGAAACGCAAAATCCAAATGCTAATCTAGACACACGCTAATGTGTCGCGCCAAGTTAGGCAACAAACATCACATCATGTCAAGGTTGTACACCATTGTAGTGCGACGCCATAGCGTCAGTGTCTTATATCCTGAAGCATAGTTGGGGACAGTTCAGGTACTTGGGGAAAAAATAATTCGGTACAAAGCTTAAATTGTGTTGAAATCGAGAGCAATGACCCACCTGACAAAAATTAACTCGTGTAGGAATTCCAGCTAAGCTGCTTTCAATGCAAAATCTGACCCTCAGTAACGTTGAAAATATGTTACTACTAGCTAGCTAGC
>JAHWFP010163918.1:0-12799 GCA_023313725.1 Lithobius niger
AATTACGCTAGTCTGACCTCAATCTCTCATGTTAAAGAGAACATTTGGATCCTAATATCTACACCATTTTCAAGCAGTTTTAAGGCCTGGTAAACCTGCATACAAAAATTAATTTTAATCTGTTGGCTCAGATATCTAGACATCAGCTGGAATCAGGAAACTAGTGGGTCTTGTTGTTCAGTGTTGAGATATTTTTATACAACCCTCTCTACAGAAAAAACTATTTGTTTTGTAGCACAAAATGTTTTGTAGCACCTATAGTATCTAGCCCATTTTATAGCTATGGCTGTACAGATTGTGCGTTATTTATTAACTATAGATGAAGGAGCCTGCAACCCTGCATACGAGTTGCAGGCAAATACAGTGCTGGAGCAAGGGAGGGGCAAAGGGGATGGCAGCCCCAAGTGCAACTCTATAAACAAAACTGAAAAAAAGGTTGAACTTTGATAAATACTTCTCTGGCACACCCTATTTTCTTCAAATGGAGACAGTTCTTTTAGTATGTTACCTTACCCCTCCAGATCAGACCGGCGGCATATCCGTGTCCCTATTAATGACATTTGCTTGGCTGGAACTGGATTACCCAGCATGCGCTGAAGTTAACTCAAATGTAGCCATCCCTTTGTAATATTTCTCTCTCTGCCAATCTCACGCTGTGTTGCGTCACGCTAGCGTAGCTTTAGCAAGAGGAAATGAATAATTATTACCCTAGACCAACAATGTCTCAACAATGCCTTACGAATCTGTTAGTTCTGTCTACTGAATGGAGATGTGCAAATGTCTTAAAGGGATATACCTCCCAGCGCAATTTTTCTCGATCCTCCACATCAAGTACGGCCCAAAAGGTCTATTTACTTACCGTTAGACAATCCCTCGGTAAAAATCCGTTTTAAAATGTGGTCCCTAGGAGATTTTCTGTTGAATAATTAATTGCTAACTTTATTTACCGTATCCTACACGTGTATGATGCTTTGCGTGCTTACAATAATCATGACGTTGCATCTCTGTGTGCATGTGCAAATTTTCTAATAATTACCAATAGATCAAAAATCTAATAGACTAATGCGGTAAAAATTAAAATTAATTATTCTAATAGATCGCCGAAGCAAAATTATAAGACACTAGCCTAAAAAATTATAAATTGTGAAGTTAAAATACGAGAATCTTCTGGTTTATGTCGACACAATCTTTAACTTGATGCTGTTTCGTGTAGTATTCCCAAAGCCAACCGTGACAGCAGCTACGTTCGTCTATGCGAGGAACGCAGCTACCACTCAGTCGACCTTAGCGCTGTATATGTGTGGATGGCGATCTCCGCGTGGCGGTGATGAGGCAGGCAGGGGCGCCTCTACCATTGAAAAAGTGAGGGGGCCAAATGCCAGCAGTTGCGTAAATAACGGGGATGGGGGGGGGGGGGGTGCAGGGGACAGGAACCAAGGGCCCCCTCCTCCCTCAAAAACAAGAAATGAGCCGAGGGGCCTAAAAATTATTGGACAAATCTAAATTCGCTATAACTTCAAGACTTTTTTATGAAACCTTCATGACGTAAAGCAAGGAAAGTAATCACACCATAAAAAATAAAGTGGTCATATGTTTTCTTGCAGGGGGGGGGGGTGGGGGGGGGGGGCCTAGGGTGGCTAGAATTTGCCTTCCTTACGAAGTCAGTAAGTCAGAGTCACATCAGTTGATTCTGCGTCACACGACTTGAATGAAGCGAAAGTGCATAAAGGTGGTTTGCTGTACTATTAATCCTACTTTACAATTTTCGCTGATGGCTTAATTTCCAATTTATTTTTATTGTATTAAATCAGAGTGGCAGGAGGGGGGGGGTTGGGGACGGATCGAAAGATTGTGTTCGCTACTGGTCGTGGGCAAGGTAGAGTTGGCCGCGACGAAGTAATGCCAGATTACTTATTCCAGTACCCGGTACTTACCACATTTTTAAGAAAATTAATGAACATTTCAGGTTGTATTATAAGACGTATAGAAATTAATATAGCACATTGTTACTCAGTTTATATAACTTTTAGAAGATTTAACTTAATGACGCAAGTTTCACTTACGAAAATGGCACGGTGAATATACAGCCTTTTCTTTACGTAATGTCGTTTAGTGCGACGCAACATATCGTGTTTGATTCGTGTGCCCCGTCACGTTGGATTCTTTTGTTCCGAATCTAGTTTTATTAATATATACATAAAAACAGAAATTAAAATGCCAGACCAACGTTAAAATGATAGCTAAAAAAAATTGTTTTCTTTCTCCGATTTCTTAAAACTGAGGGGGCTATTATTGGTTCCAACAAAAAGTGGTGGGGCCGTGGGGGGGGGGGCCCCCCCCCCCCCCCCCCGGCTCCGGCGCCTATGGAGGCAGGCGGAATATTACAAAGCAGGCCGGGTGTCACTTTAAGTATGATAATATCACTAAGAATTCCTCAGCAAATAAAAAGCGCGAAAACTGCGGTTTTAAATTTGGTTTGAGCATGAACTTGTATACTATCCCTACGTGGATGGCGTGAGTAAGGAATTTCAGTGTGCTGGCGTTATCTTTGTGACACCATTTTTGGGATCATTTTGCGGTAGCAGTAAAGGAGAACGCTATATGAGCTACTGGACCCAGGAGCTCAAGCACCTTGCTCTGGCACTGCATATAATCTGAAGGTTCCTGTATTACACCGGTCATTGTTATATTGCATTGCAAATCTTGTTTATCATTGCTAATGGTTATCACGCAACATTCATTTCGCAAAAACTTAATCCGTTACTATTGCCACTTTTAACTAATCGCGATCATGGCGACGGACAAAAATAATTTTTTTAAAGCCAAAGAAAACGGCGACGGACGGTAGCAAAAATATAAGAAATCTAATAAAGTGACAAACTGATCAAGTAGTTTCCAGCGTTATGGAGTTCCAGATGACAAGATTTATTGTTTATAGGTGTTTTAAGCATTTTCATGAGACAACAAAGCCACTCAACAAACGCCACCCATCCTCGACAGAGTAGGCTAAAAATAAATGGTTAATAAATATACGCATATTGTTGTAAATTATATAAAGGAAAGAGGAAAACAAGCCAAACAGAGAAAATTATACACTAGAAATAAAGTAGTACAGTAAGCCACCTTTATGCACTTAAGTTTCGTCAGAGTGGCATGACCCGGATTTGAACTGGCAAACCCAATTCGACCCCAGACCACTAATATAGTGCCTTTATCGCTATGGCCGCTCCTCCACTGGTATAAAGTTGACTCGCTGAACCCGTTAATAAGGCTCTGGTCGCTGCTGTGATCTTAATAACGGGTTCAGTGAGTCATCTTTAAGTCAGTGGAGGAGCAGCCACAGCGATAAAGGCGCTAAGCCAGTTATTCTGCAGATATTCGCCGCCTTATTAAACAGGATGAAAACATAGCAATAGCATATAAAACATTGTTTGCGTTCATTAACTTTAAAGCTCATTCTTCCCACCGAATGTCCTACCCTCCAACTCCCCCCCCCCCCCCTTCCCTAGGAAAAAAGGGAAAAAGGAAAAATAGGCGGTTTCCTCGACCATCTGGAGATGGTTAATTACAGCTCAAGACGAGCTACCTTTTGAATTTACCTGCATATCGTAGAGTAAAGTCATGTGGAAACACCATGATCCAATCCCAATAACTGTTGGATGATAAACAAAAGATATTTTAATTAGTATGTAAACAAATACTACAGAATGCATTGTATAAAGCATTGTAAAATTCTCGCAATTTGACGCAATTATGCCTACCGAAGTAATATCTGGGAACTCTTATACAGTGGGTCAGAGAGCTACTTAAAACGAAATGATGGACGATTTTGGCATTCGCATTTACGTCCTGGAACAATGAAGCAAGCAGGGCAGATGTAAAGAACCGTAATCTGAGTGAAATTACAGTGAAATCTGAGTGGAATTACAGAATTTACAGGCTGTCAGACAGTGCCTTCCAAAAGTACCACGCCTAACTCATTCACACTCGTCCTTATGGAAATAGTTTGATACGATAGTGGCATGCAAAGGAGGAGAGCAGAGGGGGGACATTGTCCCTACCCTTTTCGGAAAATGCCCTTTTGAAAAAAAAATGGCCTTTATGCGACGACAGGTGGTAGTGCAGTGGGGCCAAAAAAAGAGTCTGAAGGCTGAAAAAGCCCTAAACAGGGAAGAAAAAGGCCTGAAAAAGGTAAGAAAGAATAAAAAGGGAGAGAGAGCAGAAAAAAGGTCCCTTAAAAGTTGCCGCTGCCCTGTCTGGGGTCTGTGAACGCTGCTGGTTTGACACCTTTAATCACAGAAAACCATAAGCATCTCGTTCCAAACATGTCTCTTGGGCAAAAGTGGCATGACCTTTCACACGACTCATGGCTTCCATCCTGAGTTAGTCGATAAACTGCTACCTCATGAGTGTTCCAATATCAGCCACCTCGTAGGCAGAACCACGGTTATAGTCAAAGATATATTCTCCGACAGAACAAGTAGTTGCTCAATGCAAGTGACACACTACCGCTCTTTGGAACGCTCTGTTGAATTTGGCAAATTCTGATTGTAGATTTGGAAGGTAGTAATGACTAACGTAATAACAAATCGCACATGGCGACATTTAACACGTAATCGCCTGTGCCTGTATGTCTTCGTGTACTGCAGTGCAATTTTCCCCGCTAACTTTCGGAATTATATTTCGGTGTTCCGCTCCGTCTCGAGGACTGTTTCTATTCTTAATGGCATTGGTTTATGGTTTTCGATAAATTCTACATTTACAACAATCTTCTAGAAGACAGGGAAGTATCATTATGATTAAAAAGAGCTACACAGAGATCATCACTTCAGACAGGCAGAGCTAGTCCAAAAATGATATCCAAAAAGAGGGGATATTGGAAATGTGACAGTTGTGGATGCGAATTTGAATCTGCAGAGTGATCCAAAATTGGGATGCAATTGAGCATATACTAAATGGCACAAAATATGCCTAAAACAAGTGTACTAGATAACAACAAAGCAAAAAAATGTCACACGACCACATAAAATCAATGACCCTGATTGCCTTTTGACAATCACATTGGCACGTATCCACACCGAGCTTTTCACATTGTTCTTTTCGTATTGTGCTTGTTCATCTTTGTTTAATCGCATTTTTATCCACTTTCTTTTGTGTTATTGTGTTCTTGTCTCATATTTCCAACTTTTTTATCTCTTTTAATTCGCTTTTCAGTTCTTCATGTTATTTTTTGTAAGTCAATTATAAGGTTCTTCAAAAAGTTGGTAGGTTTCATCACCTCCTTAGTTTCTTGCTTCAGCATCATTAGGCTACGAACTTTAACATTAATTTCATGCAGCATTTTATTTTATTTCACCCATTTCTGTAACTAACATAATTTGCTAACTTCGTTCCGCTTTATTTCAATCTACTGTCGTTTGATTTGGAGATCTTGAATTATGATCCAACACAGCTTTCACACTACCAGTTTTTTTATTTACGCTGATTATTTGTCCAAGTTTCTTCTTTAATCAAACACTCAAAAGTTATAATTTTGTTGGCAGCTGCCAAAATATATGGTAAACGTTCCTCGGTTGATGGGTTTTCACATTTCTGCCAATGGCCGCTGCAACCATGGAATAAAAGTCATTAATCGTCATCACAGTTATTTACCATTAAAATTGTCACAATTTATGGAATTTTGATTGATAATAACACGTGTAAAGAACCTGTTATTATTCACGTCTGAAGGAGAGTGAGGAATAGAAAACGTAATTTCTAAATCTTTTTGGTGATCTGCTTCCATGATCCTGAAAAAAAACAGATTCCTCCCCAACTCAAAGTTCAAAAGTAACCCCCCCCCCCCTCCCCCAACCCGAAATTAACGTACGCATTTCAGTTACTGACTTTCTCTGGCCAAATTAAAAACATAGCAATCCACGACATTGACAAATTTCCGATTACATGGAAAACACTGTCACATTTTAAACAAAGGAAGACCTAACCACGTGCTTGAAAACATTCCCCAAAAGTATTCTTTGAACTTCCTTTGTAACGAAATTCATAATTAATGGCAGTACAATAACTTAATTTGATAGACGCATACTACCAAGACCACCACGATTAGGAAAGTTCTTGTCAACATGGCCATGTCTAACGCATGTCTAACATAGTAAACACTAGCAAGATGAAGCCAAAGCTCTCCAAAGCACTCTTTTTATGGAAAGTGTTTTGGAAGAACACCAATGGACAAAGAAACTGACAACTTCAAAACTTTGTACGCATGCATATCTTGAGGGAGGGGGTCTGGGAGGAGATCGACCATAAGCCTACGAGTTTTTTATTTTTATTTTGGCTGATAAAATTTCCATTTATGAGGCCTAGTTTTCGGTTACAATCCCACCCTCTCAACAAAGACTACAAAATTCGTGGTCCTTTTCCCTGAAAAGGGCTCGGAAAAATCTATGGTTTTCCCCAATTTTTTCCAAGTTGCCCCCCCCCCCCCCTATGGCAATAAATAATCGTTACTTTTCTAGCTGTTTTGTCATCAGTTATTTTGCGTCCCGTGTCTGCCATTATGGAAGTGGAGGATTGTCTCTCGCTAGTTTTGATATTGCTGCTCTGTCCTTGTGCTGTTAATATTACACGTAAGGTCGAGTTAGGTCAGTTGCTTTTCCCCAAACTTTACCAGGCAGGGTGAGAGTTTCATCGCAATCTTCATAGCAACTATAGTATTCTGATCGTGCCCTTAACTTAAACTAGTGATTAGCCTTTCCTGGCAATTCCTGGCTGGAATAGTGGTGGATATGCAGTACTCCAGAAAAATGGTAACAGAGACAAGAAAATAACGACTTTACAACAACTTGCCGACATTAACAAACTCTGAATACGACAAAAACTGGTTTAAGATAAACACGGCTTACATATTCCTACATTTGTTCCGCGCGTATTCTTCGATATGACCGTTACCAAGAATTTGTAGGGTTGGGGAGGAGAATTTTCAACTCTAAAATGTCCCTATTGAAACGTGTTACATTCATTCCTATTAGTTCGGTCCGAGTTTTCAGAGGGCGCCACACGTTCTATCTCACCATCTGGTAATTTTTTTGCTCATTTTTCAGCCCAAATCGAAAGTAAACTAAATTACAACTAAGCTAAACTAAATAATAATTAAATACAAGCTAGTTTCGTTTAGTTTAGTTTAATTTTAGGCTGAAAACTGAGTAGAAATTCCCACATAAAACTCATGGTGCCCTCTATAAACTTAGACGGAACTAATAGGAATGACTCTAAGACGTTTCAGTAAGGGGTCTCAGTCACAAATTCTCCTCCCTAACCCTATAAATTCTTGCCGTTACTAAATGCAGGAAATTGGCATAACTACAATCTTGTCGCCATCTTGTGATCTTTCTCCAAGCTTCTGACAAGCAGCCAGAAAAAAACCAGCATTTCTTATTTAAATGTGCTAAAAAGGCTTGATTAAAGGAACATAAATCCCTGTTGGCTTTCCGGCATGACTAAGTTTTGCGACATTAGTTCAATCGTATGTAAATGTTGCCAACACATTCATTTTCTTGTTTTTTCTTTCGTGCGAGGTGATTTGGCGACATTAACTCTAACCTGTGTAAATGTTGCCAACTGCAATCTCATCGGAAGGATTTATGTCCTTTTAATAGCTTATAGTTAATTAATAGCTTATTAAAGAATGATAAGTTTAATAAGGTTGGCCTATGTCGGATAGCTTAAGGTTAAATTACATTCGGCTGTTTTCTACGTGGTACAAAAGAAAGGAAAAATATACAACTGTTCCTATAAAGGTGATAATAAGATAATCGAAGTAAAAAAAAAAAAGAAAGAAATAAACATTAGAGGCAACGACTTGATTCTTACGATTTTCAGTCATCGCCACGACCATATGCTACAATTATTTTTTAAAAAGTAACACTTTAACTTACGTATAAGCCATACGTGACTATGGACAATATATTTATCTTTTCTTTCTTTTATTGCAATATATGCTTCACGCAGAGGCAATAAGATCATTCCTAAATTAGTAAGTGTATTCCCTGAAAAGAAAGAAATTAAAAATAAAAGAGGGAAAAAATATAGACATAAAAATTAAATAACGCTCTACAATAACTAACAGCTGTAAAATGTGCTCTGACATTTTTCTTCTGGCTTATACCATGGAAAAGGGTTTTTCTAGCCTGGCGCCCTTCTCTGCACCTTCTGGTCTTTGGCGAGGTCTCCAAAGATATTATGTCCCTGTTGGCTGCCACATCTTAAAGGTACATTCATCCAAACGCTCTTTTTCTCGCTTCTTTTCCTATAACAGCCACGTACAGATCTTCATCCACGATGTTACCGTCGCACCATTTTACGTGATTCGGCGTAGCACTACAAGGCGAACTGAGAAAGCAGCTGTTATCGAGGAACACAGCTATTATCTCAGTTGGCCTTGGGTCTCGTAGATGAAACAGCATCAATGCAAAAATTGTGTCGTATCATAAACCGGTAAGATTTTCGTATTTTAACATGACACTTTATAATTTTTTAGGCTAGTATCTTATAATTTTTCTTCGGCTGTCTATTGGCATAAATAATTTTAATTTTTACTACATTAGTCTTTTAGATTTTTTGATCTAATGGTAATTATTAGCAAACGACTAAAAATTAGTACATGCATGCACACACAGATGAAACGGCATGGTTATTGCAAGGTAAATATTAGCAGGATGCTATTAAATTAGTTCCCAATATTCAACAGAAAATATCCAAGATGCCACATTTTATAACGGATTTTCAGCAGTGGATTGACTTACGGGAAGTAAATAGACCTTTGGGGCCGTACTTGATATGGAGGATCGAAGAAATACGAATTGGGAGGAATGTACCTTTAAGCTCTGGCTTCTCACTATCTATCAATTTCTAGTGATTCTCATCAAATTTCTACTCCAACTTGACTCTTGTTTTCTTGCATTTTAGCATTCACATGGAAAAATCGTCACATGATCACAAAAAGTAGTCAAATAGATATTTATTGATGACAGAACTTATGTTTCTAGGATCAACAAACTGAAATATATTTATTAATTAAATTTCAAAATATTTTTTCCTGAATCAGCCATTTTGTAATATTTTGCCCTTGGTGTCACAGGTATTTTTTAAAATGGCTCATATAAACCAAAATCATTATCATTGCGATAATTGCCATCCAATCAGTATAACATGACCGCCATAGTTCATCATCACCAACATTGGCATCATTACCACCATTAAGATGGTGGTCATGGTTGGTGGCGAGGATGATGGTGGTGGCGATAATAATCAAGAGGACGATCGTGGACAAGATGATGAAAAAGCCTTTTCCAGGATCCTTGCATGCTTTAAAAATGGCGAAAAGATTTCCAAACCTTGACTTTGCTCGGATTTTGTCACGTGACCTGGGATTGCTGGAATTTTAGCATGTGACCTGGGTTTCTTGGATTTTGGTATGTTACTTGAGATGGCTTGAAATTGGCATGTGAACTGGGAGTGCCTGAATTTTACATGAGACCTGACAGTGCTGGAAGTTCTTCCACGGAAAGGGAGGGGGGGGGGGATAACAGAGGTCGTATACGCAGTGACGGAGCAAGACATTTGAGTACCCGAGGCCAGCAGTTCATTGAGCGCTGGTCTTTATCGCTAATGTAACAGCACACACCTCTTCCGAAATCTGCCCCGAAATTAACCCATCACGGTGTCACAGCGATAATGCCACCACACCAAACCAAAACACACGAATCTGACATGAAGGTATGAGGTAGGTAGGCATGAGACAAAAGTATTTGTCTACATTTGAAGGATTACAATTGTATTTTGTTTATGGTCGAGGTACCTCTGACTGGCAAGAAAACAAACAACAACATGAATTTGGCAGCAAATATTTAATTTTCGGCACGAAATTTGGGTTTGTTCACATAAACATTTTAAAACATTAAAAAAGGTGGGAACTGCCACATGTTGTGGACTTCGTACAGCAACCAAACGGGATGATTTTCCAACATGGCGGCTGTGTGAATTCCATAATTTGTGGCAGCTCCCACTTTTCTTCGTGTTTTAACGTTTTTATTGTGAACAAGTTCCAAATACCGGGCCGAAAATTAAGTATATTGTTACCAAATTCACGTTCCTGTGAGTTTTCTTGCCAGTCAGTAGCCTACCTGTATCATAAACTACTGCTACAACTCACAAACTAATTCTTTTCCAATTCAACTTTTTTTTTCCAATTTTGTGTTTGGAGAAGAGCCAGCATTTTCGGCGCCCTTTTCCCATTTAAAGCCCGTGACGGTCGCCCTTTTTGTCTCCTCTTGCTCCGGAACTGCACAGACGTTACATGGATGGTAATTCAGTGCAATTAGGTTTTATTTTCGCAAAAAAGTAAGAATAACCAAGGTATCAACTACAGTGCATACCAGCTGCACTTTGCAGTCATGGTGACTTCCAGCATACCATGCTGCTTAAAAAATTCACTTATTCCCTATATTTGCCCACACCCTGTAGAAAAATAAAGGTTTTTTTTTTTTTAACATTTACATATGTTTGACGGAGAGCAACAATTTGTTTCATACAGGAAAACTAAAGTTAATCATAATGGAAGCAAGCTTCTTAAAAAAAATCCCACTAAAATAGTGATGAAAAAATGAAACAAAACAACACTTGAAAGATATAAAAGACCACCGTGTACGAATTCGGTTTTTTAAATACAAGTAACTAGTTCACTCAACATTTTTGAAATTTTATCTGGCGTTACAATAAAGTAGTAGAATATACTCACAAAACTCGGCAGCATAAAACGTCGTTTCGTAGTTGTGTTCACACCAATCGACCAGAGATGTGGGTTTGCCCCAGTAACCTTCACTTAACGGGGCCATGTTTATTCTGTAAGTAAATTAATACAAGTTTTTTAAAAAAAAAAAAAAAGGTATTATGCTATTTATTCACGCAACAGGTGGTAAGAGTTGCTAAGGAAGCTATGTGTACCGAACATGCAATTCACAAACATTATCAGCAGCCTACACACAAAAATATCCAGTAGAAAAAGTATTATTAATCAAGTGCAATCATCAATACTGACTTAAAAATATAAGCATGTACAATTAAGGTATTTCGTGTTGTTCACACAAAATATATACATTTTAAGGATGGGGCAAATGGCTTGTGAAAGCTACCGTCCTGTAAAATAACCCTAACCTATACCACACGCCATGGCTGTTTGCTGTGACGTGCATATCACGTGACTGGGCTAGTCCAATCAGACGGCCAAACAGCCTTTGTTCTCGTTCGTCATTGGCTAACTCATGGTGACGTCACGGCAAACAGCCATTGTGCATGGTTTATAGAGAAGTGACATTTGCCGCCATATTGGTACCAGTATGGATTTTGGAGGGCGAAACTACAAGGTGCACTACATAAAAATGGAGGGAAAAACAAAGAAAGAGCGGATTTCTTGGCTTAAAATAACGTTGTTTTCTCCAGCAACAAAAATCGCGCGTTTTAGGTCTAAGAAATCACTCACAGCATCGGCTTCAGTATGACGCCCTTCTGTTTCTCTCTGCAGTGCCCCTTGCAGCTAACCCATTAAGGCAGCATACCATAATACTACGTCGTGTCACTGCTCTATACGTGTATGCACATGACAACACAATGAAGCTGCAGTTACAATTCAAAACGCGTCATACAATAATAAACAGAATCAATTTCCATACCGAAAATCATACACTATTAACTGAACAAAAGATGGCTTAGCCGTTTAGAACAGGTGTGAAAGCAAACAAATAAAAACGGATTAGAGTTCACTTGAACAAAACTAGTTATATGTCTAACCTCTTCACATTCCCAAATCAAATGTATTAGGTGTAAGTGCCTTACATTTCCTGATTTCGACCAAGAAATTAACATTTTTCAACGAGAGGGGATAGTGCGTCGCATAAGCTATCGATTACCCGCAGTTGTTTAAGCCAGCATTAATAAAATATTTAGTAGTTATTTTACCTTTTTCGTTCTTCGCATTTACTCTAAATTGAAGAAATATACTCTTTCACAGAATTGCTTTTTCACAGGATACAATTTAACTAACCGTAAAAATGGGAAGTCAAACTGTTTGAAGCTAACATTTCGGTGTCCACGCTCTTTTGATTCAATCTAAAATGGTTGAAAAAATCTTTTTTTTTAAATCCTGATTGCTTTCCCGTTTATTGTTGGCGAAGAGAGGATTTACGTAAATTCGTTTTTTGAAATGCTTGTGGAAATCGTTGCGTAATACGTTTGCATCATCACATCATGGCTGTAGGTATATATTTTTCAAGTCCTTTATGTATCTAGGCCGACCGTGGAATTCAATCTGGCATACACTTAAATGTCCGTGGATACGAAGGCACAAAGCACAAGCAAATTTTATATGATCACGCGCAGGCTATAACAAAATGAACCCAACATCAAACATACATCTGGCAGCGGTACCTCTAACAGTATGGAATCCAGAACTGTGAAGGCCTAGCTTCACGCAAAAACGATGAATATCCTACAACCCCTCTAATCAGAGATACCAGAAACTTACTGCTGGAATATACGAAGAAAGCACCTCCGGGGGCGCGGAATCGTACCGGCACGGAGTTACGTTAACTCCAGAATTTTCTTAAATTCTAACCCCTGTGATGGACCCGGAATTACAGTAACTCCTGATTCGTGATTTGCTTTTAAAAGTGTCTGAAACAATCCTGAATTTTGGTGAAACGGAATTACCGTAACTCTTGTCTAATATGGTTGCAGTTTCTGATGT
>JAHWFP010163918.1:29157-41461 GCA_023313725.1 Lithobius niger
CCCCCCCCCCCCCCCCCCCCCCCCCCCCCCCCCCCCCCAAAATTGAGCCCAAAATAGCGCGACATAATTTTTTTTTTAAATCATCCCCTAAGATGTTTTTAATTTTGCCAATCTATTTACCACCAGGTTCGACTGGCCATATAGATATAGTGCCATTGTACGTAGACGCTATCGTACTTTCGGCGCTCCTTAGGTAATTATTCTTCCCCCTCCGCGATTCGCCCCCTCTGTGAGATTTGAAAGCTTATTCGGCAAATTGGCCAAGTCACTTTTTCCATAGCTGAAAAATTATTTACCGTCAGATGGATGCATTTTGAGGTCAAGACGCAACTTTCATCTTAGCTAATTTATACTTCTACTGTTTCTCCTTTAAATCACTAAAGTAACCAGGTAACAAATGGAGAAATACTAAAATCAGTAAAGATAAACAGTAAGAATTACTAACTCCATATTATGCTTAAAATTCCCAACATTTCTAACAAAGTATCAGTGTTTAAAAAATAAGTATCTCTTATGAAAAACTGAAAGATTTACATTACAAAAATTTTTTTATGCGTTTAATGCAGTCAGAAAAACTGGTTTTATAAAAATGTTTTCAACGGCACTTTACAAGGCCAGAAAATGCCGGAAAATAGCAAAAATGCATCAGCTTCCGGGGCTCTTATTCGGTCCCCCTCCACACCATCCGGCTAAATGCCTAGTGTTGTTCCCTCAGTACAAAACCCTATAGTTACGCCACTGCATACAAGTCCAAAAGGCAACATAAATAGGTTTGCATCGGTATTTACATCACCTTACCGATGATCCATATATCATTTTTCAAGATTTTCAAGCACTTTTCCAGGCATGGAATTTCATTATTACTTTCCATGACATTTCTAGGTTTTCAGGGACTCGCACGAACTCTGAATCGCCTGTACAGCTGTGATAAGCACACTAAAACGATTAGTTTTCAAACATTTACCAGCGATGTCCTTTAGCCAAGTAGAATGTACCACTCATAAGCCGATCTACTGTGTACAAAAGAAAAAAATTGGTAAAAAAACATCTGACTACAGCAGTAAGGTTTCACTTGGACTAAACTGTACAGCAAGACTGCAGTATCTGAAACCTTACATGAAAGTTTATTTTGTTCCTTTGCAGTTTTGACTATCAGTTACATCCTAACTAAAGCATAAAATAAGTTCGTTTTATTTGACTATTTGACTA
Organism: Lithobius niger; assembly: GCA_023313725.1. NCBI lineage: Eukaryota > Metazoa > Arthropoda > Chilopoda > Lithobiomorpha > Lithobiidae > Lithobius > Lithobius niger. The sequence continues at coordinate 30,367 of JAHWFP010163918.1, forward strand.
TTCGAGAGGGCCGGGACAACTTTTGTAAAGGGGCATGCGGAGGTTTTTTTTCTTTCTTGGGACATTTTTTTGGGCTTGTCAGTCTTTTTTTTACCTTTTTTTTTTTTAGCTTGGCTCTCTTTTTTACCCTTTTATGCCACTTTCTGGCCCTTTCCTGGCCTTCTTTTTGCCCTTTTTAGGCCTCTAGGGCAGTACCAGCGTTTATCGGTTCACAAAACCAAAATAGGACATATTATGTTTTTACAAAAAGGACAAAAAGGGGAAGTATCTCGAAAAGGGCAGGGGCAAAGTTCCCCTGCTCCCTCCCCCCCCCCCCCTCATGTGCATGCCACTGATTATTTGGGTTGGGATAAGAACGCTGATAAAGTTGTTTTCAGACTGAGGTAATATCCCGAGTGCAAGGTTTGGTTATCGATAATTTTTTTGGAGAATGAAAGTTTTGTCACTTCGTGGCTCGGGAACTTATTGCCAACACATGCACGAACGAGCTTAAGGTAGCAAAAACTTAAGCGCTCCAAAAAGATCGATAAGTACCCGCCACAGTAGGGGTATTTAATCAGAGAATCTGGCGAGAATTGCTCTATCATAGTTTATTAATAAATCAATAGTAAACATTTATGGGTGTATGTAAGAATTTCTGTGTTTTGTACTAATGTTGTTGTACTTTTATTAATTTTCAGCGGGTCTTATTAGTTGAGTCTTATGTGAAGTCGCTTGCCACTTTCAGATTGTTTCAGTTCCGTTTTTTTTTTTTACTACGCTTCAGTATGCAGACGTTCGCAGGTTATATCTCTGTAGAAACGATCACAGAATGTCACTGAAAATCTTTAATTTCCGTATTAGTAAAATTATCCTAAACGTTTATGTAGCAGTTAAATTGGCTATACGTTTTTACATCCATATTCATTATTTATTTGTAGTTAATGCACGGTGGTGACGTCACGCCAACACATCCCAATGCTAAAAGTGTAGCCGTTATATACGGTTAATCTGAAAACCCACACACGTCACCGTGGGTTAATTTTGATAACCCACACTTTTTCGATAATCTAACACTTTTTCCGCCCTCTACACAACCACTGCTCTACCATGTGACATACTTTGCAAAACTACCGTACACAACACAAATTCAACCAGCACACCCCATTGCAACCAACATAAATAAGCACATTTGCAACCTGCGATATTTATCGTACTAACACGAAAAAAAAAACCACGCGTAGGCTACTATGCTAGGACCCCACCCATGGAGGAATGGCCCAATCCGCCAACCTTTCGCTCCGACAGTACTAAAACTAGGCTACCGAGACTTGTAGACACACCTAAATACACCTAAAAACATACGATACTCAAGCGAACAGCACATTTGTAACCTGGCGACATTTTTCGCATTAACAGAAAAAGAAAAAAAACCTCGCGTACGATGCTAGCCCCCTCTCCCAACCCCCATCCAAGAAGGAATCGTCCAAGCCGGACCCGACAACCTTTCGTTCCGACGGTACGAAAACTAGCCTACTGACACTTTCTAAACACACCTAAAAACCTAAGAGACTCAAGCGAATAGCGCATTTTATACGCTATATCTTATCTATACTAATAAAGTAGAAAAAATACGGTTTTACCTTAAACACAAACGTCGGTGACTGGGACTGGATATAGGGACGTCCTCGCGCACGTCAGACTTTCGCAGACAGGAAGTTTAAACCGGAAGTTTGAGTTCAGGAATTTACGTCATAATTCACAAATAAAATTTTCAAATAATTTTTTTTTAAATCTCAAATAACTAAATATGTTGGCTCGACGTCACACCTTAGCATTAAAACACATATCCGTGAAGTAGACCGGGTTATCCAGAAATAATTGATCGTCTGCGAGAAAGGGAACAGTCCAAAGATCTAGGGGTAGCAAAATAGAACTCGCGCTGACGCGCTCGTGCGATTTCGCCACCCCTCGATCTTTGGACTGTTCCCTTTCTCGCAGACGATCAATTATTTCTGGATAAACGGGTCTACTTCACGGATATCTATTACTTATCTAATCACAAATCGCTTTGCCGGTGCGCTCTTGGAAGCCAAGCCAAGCCAAGCTTCCCTATTTTCACGTACTTCGATGCAGAGAAGCCCGTTTTGACGCAGGGGTAAGTCTTACAAAAATACACAGAATGGGTTCGCTCACTCAATCAGCGTTTATTAGCCAGCCAAAAATAATCGCACCTTTTGTAACATGGAGGGGGGGGCGGCAGGGGGGTTGTTTTATGAAACAGCCAGCGTAGTTGGCCATAAAATTCTAGTTTTCAGTTTCAGTTACTGGCATAATCAGTAGTACTGGAGAAAAGATGTTACCTTAATGTCTTACGGCGGATTTTCTGGAGCTCCTTGTTAGGCCACAAGAAAAAAGACAGCAAGCTGCAAATCCTTCAACTCCAATCGTGATATGAGAAAAATATTCAACATCGCAAACGGAAAATTACCAACACCAGCTGAGCAGCCGGCCGCCGACAGCTAAAACGCCCACCTGATGTTTTCACAAGTCCGCGTGTCATCCATCATGATGTAGACCCCGGAACACGAGCATATCTACATAGCGATATATCTAAACCCAAAACCATAAATTGGAAGCAAAAAAACCAGCCAAGTTTCGGCCGCTGAACATCTGTGATATCATAAACTAGCCAAGTTTCCTATCATCAGCCATACAACGTAACTTTAAACCTTGGTGCACTATGCTACGGTTTTTTTTTTTTATTTACTTGAGTGGTTCGGCTGTCTTATTTTTTTCGAATAAATATGTATACAGTGAAATTTATCGAAATAATGTTAAAGATGTTTCTTACAATATCTTTTATGTGAATTACGTTGAAGTAATTTACAATTAATGTCTATAACTGTGACGGTGGCGTTTGTAGAACAGCTGCAGAATTATAGAATAGCGTGCAGCTGTGACTTTGGCGTATAACACAGCATTATTTGTGAACCCTTCCTGACGATGCGAAAATCGGAACCTATGCGATTTGTTAAGAGTTTTAAAATACTTTTTATTTTCCAAGAGCAGATTGACTGTCAAATTGACTGATAGGCCGTTTTTACGTTGATGTCGTGTCATTTCGCTTGTGTTGCGTGCGTCATCAGTTATCAGCTAGGGCGTCATCATTTACAGTGTCGACAAAATGGAGCGAAGCGATTTATATCATCCAATAAATTAAAGTTGCATACAAAATTTAAAAAAGTTAATGTTCAAACAATACATCGGGCAGGGGCAGTTTGCGAGTGTGAGTACAAACAACCTGTGTTGCATTGGTGATAGCGTTGTGGCTCAACTTTTCGGTTACGTCATCGCATCTTGTTTCTTTGTCCATTTGCTTCCGTACGGCGGTTGGGACGAGCGATTTTTCGACAAAGCACCCGAGTATATACATTTTTGTTGGAAAGTATCAAGTTGCATAAACATTTATTTTTAAATATTTAACGTTGAAACAAATACATCGGGCACAGGCACTTGTAACCTGTGTACGAGTGCAAACGACCTGTGTTGCATTGGGGACAGCGTTGTGGCTCATCTTTTCGGTTGCGTCATGACATCTTGTTTCTTTGTCCATTTGCTTTCGTAGAGCGTCACCGAATGACATTGACGGCGGTTCCAACGAGCGGCAAAGCACCCACCAGAATTGAATTAGAATGTTTGCATCAAATTTCAGTACGTATTACATCATCTGATATTTACTAAGGATGCGACAGATTTTCGTGCTTCGGAAACTACTGGTGGGGAAATCTGACATAGAATGATGCAGTGCTTATTTCGTGACGTGAATACAATTGTTGCAATTATGTACTGTACACATCTGTCAAGCGAAATACTATATTGGACAGCATGAATTGAAAACGGTCCTGACCGCGGCCCCCCCCCCCGGGGGCGCCCCCGCACGCCTCCCCCCCCCCGCACTCCCCTATTGTGCGGTGTACGTGCTTTATGACGCTGCCTCGCTGATGTTGGATGGAGCTAAGCAGGTATTGTCTGCAGTACAGCTATCGCGTGCCACCTATCAAACTGCCCCTTGTAGCAGGCATTCCCTGCAGTACACCTAATTTCAGCAGATTTCATTGGCTGTCGGAGCCACCTGACCATTCCTCAACACGTCCGATTTTAATTTTTTTTATCAACCGTCTCTGGGTTGTACCACTATCAAATCAATGTGCAAAATCTGATATTAACTGATGCAGTGGTTATTGTATGATGCGATAACAAAGATCGCATTCGAGTGTTTTCATAAACGGATTACCGCTCGGCCTTCGGCCTCGCTTCGTTCCAATGAAACAGCAATAATGACAACAACAATGAAATGGCGCGTATATCTTGGGTCTTCCAAATGAAAGGCTTGCAATGTGCCAAGTTTTAGAGTTACGTTGTATATCTGATGAGTGGAAATTTATCTCGTTTTCGATATCCCAAATGTTCTGTGGCTGAAACTTGACGGGTTTTTGTGCTTACAATTTATTGTTTTTGGTTTAGATAAATACGGATGCAAACCTATTTACGTTGCCTTTTGGACTTAAATGTCAGGCTGCCTGAGCGGGGAATCGAACCCATGACCTTTGAAATCAAAGCCCGAGGTCCTACCATCATGACTTTTGGGTAGCTGTGCTTAACGTGATTTTTTTTTTTTTTTTTGTTACGTACGATGTTCTGGATTTACATTTTTGGTTGTTACCTTGCTGAAGCTTTACTTCTAAACTTTAAAACATTTTCAGTGTTGACTTTTGTGTAGCTAGTTTAGTATCTGGTGTGATTTTGTGATTTTATGGATTTCGGATTTTGTAAGTCGAATACTTTCATTAAAAGGAAACTATGAATAATCATTACATTAAGAATGCTGCTCCTGTGGAACTTTGTATACTCATGGAATAAATAATTGCTCATAGAAAGGAGTCAAGTATTAATTTTACAGAAATTACACATTTCATATAAATAGTTCTCGTGTTATTTATTGATGGGTCTGGCGGATTTTGTTAATTTCGCAGTAATAATCCAACTTATGTTGGAGGAGTTTCGCAAGCCATATAATCCCATGACAGCGCGTCTTGTGGTGGTTTCTTTACGTTTTCGGCACTGATTCCTGTTTAGATATCAGTTCTTTTATTAAGTGATGTTGTGATTTTACGATTGCTATATTTTTTTAATGGAATAATTTCTTTTAATGCACGGTGGTGACGTCACGCTATCACATCCCCATGCTAAAAGTGTAGTCGTCATGTACTGTTAATATGAAAACCCACAAACGTCACAACAGGTTAATTTTAATAGCCCACACTTTTTTGACAATCTAACACTTTTACGGGGTATACACAACCCCTGCTCCTAGTCTCAGGGGACCCCTCAGAAGAAAAAATATTATTTAGATTTAAAAAAGGCTCTTTTGTAGCACACTAGTTTTATTTAATTTGATATAAACGGTAATATATTATAAAAATTAATTTCGAGCCTTGCCCAATCATTAAAAAAAATTTGTGGTGGCCCATAAAAAACGGACGAGCTGCAAATTACCGAGACCCCCAATCCGTCCCCTCCCCGCCTCCCCCGCGGCCCCCTCTCCCCACATTCTCCCGGTGCATGGTCAGATTTACCCCCATGCCCCCATGCGCCTACTCCCTGGTAGCCCTTTCCCCTCTCCACTGCTCCCCCCCCCCCTCCCCCGAATTCCCCATTGTGTGATGTGAATATCCCCACCCCCATCGCCGCTCCCTCCCTTTCAACCCCTGTTGTTTGGTTTTCGTAGGGAAGTAAATGTCTTTTTCCAATCTTTTTACCGAGTTTTTTTTTGTGTGAAAATAGTGAAAATAGAAACCACTTGACTGTAGTACGAAAAAGTGGTACTTATTTTCACAATACCAAAAATTGTTTAAAAATTAGAAAAAAGTAGGAACTTGGAAATTTTTGGGGTCATTATGTGTATTAAGGAGGGGCAACCCAAAGGGCTAATTTACCACCGCCCCATATAATGTAGCTACGCCTGTGTTCCGCTCCAAAACAAGATAAAGGGACATTCCCTGGGACGTTCCCTGGGATGAAGGTTGAGGACTTACATGCTAAACTTCATGAGCTCTTGAAGGCAAGTGATCGCAGCGGATCATTCATCATCAGCGCTGGCACAAATAATGTGAGGATCCTACCTCCAAATCGCATTGCAATGATCCTCTTGGATTTGTCTCTATCACTCATGCATGTTTGCCCCAAATCCCGTATTACCCTAATAGGCCTGTTCCAAAGACTTGGAAAAGCAAATCGGGAAATTGACCATCAAGTGATGCACACAAATTGTCTTATTAGGAAAAAGTGCGTAGAAGAAAACATTTCCTTCCTTTCCATGGACAGTGGTATTATCCAAGACAATACTCCACTGGCCAGGGACAAGATCCATCTTACATCGCGGGAAAGTTGGTGCTGCAGCAGAGGCTCGCTTTGTTGCATGTGCCATCGGAAAACGGTGTAATGGAATTGGGCAGCTGCCCAGTGCTAAACTTAATTCTTTTAATACCTGCAGCACATCTATGCGGACTGTGTCCTGTGCCATGTTCAATGCACGAAGGATAATTCGTAATATTGGTTGTTTTCAGAACTTGATCGAGATCGAATGTTTTGATATTGTTTTTGTTGTAGAGTCGTGGCTTCACCTTGATTTTACTGACGCGATGATTGCCGACCTTAGAAAGTACGTGGTTGTGAGAAATGATCGTGGAAGCCCGTGGTGGGGGGCTATTAATTCTTCACCGTGTTGGGGATAGCCACAGTATTAGTGGAAGTATCAACACGGGTTGAGGGGATTGTACTAGCAATACCAAATCATAATATTAGTTTTACCCTCTGTTATCTTCCTGATAGCAGATCAGAGGATGCAGTAGTCAATATGTGCCATTTCATGGCCGATTCCCTGAACGAGGGTCATTCCAATGTACTACTAGGTGATTTTAACCTCTCTACTGTGGATTGGAGGCTTTATCAGGCAACTGATCCTCATCACCGCCGTTTCCTCGAGTTTCTGGCACCACTTGGTATTTCCCAGAGGGTCGACAAACCTACTCATGGATCGAATATACTTGACTTGATCTGCACGCATGACGACGCCTTCTCTATGATCTGGAGGTTGGACCACACTTTGGTAATAGTAACCATTGCGTGGTGACTTTTAAACTTAACTTAACTCAGTGTCGTAGCTGCACAGACGACCACAGAGAAGTGGGCCAGGAAGCCTCCAGTAGGCTTGATCTTTGGGCACTTAAATCATCATTGGAAGGGTTAAATTGGGACGACCTTATTTTTTCTGTTCATCCATATATACAGGATGCTTGGAATTGCTTTTCTGATATTTTGTCTGGCCACATTGATTGTTGAAAAACTCCCACTCCTAAAATCAACGCACGGTGCAACAGCTACCAACCTAAGTTTCTCACTAAAATGAAATGCCATAAACTCACACTGTGGAAGCGTTATAGGGCCGACCGCGATGAAAATACACTTTCAGCCTATAACACGGCTAGAAAACTACTCCAAATCAGTCCAAGCATAGCACTCCAAACGGGAGAAGATTATCCGGGGTGGAAACCTCTCGACCCCTTTTTAATTTTACTGCCAGAAAACCCAGTCCTCTCGTGTCCTGCCACCTTTTGAGTCCTTGGGAAGAATCTTGGTGGACAACCTCTCAAAGGCTGGGGCATCAAGTGCTATTTTCGCATCTAATTCTATTGTGGACGACGGGAACCAAAATCTTCCTTTGCCCCAGAACTTCATTCAGTCTCATAATTGCAGTGTGGTGAAATTTGACAAGGCAGGCGTATTTTCTGCATTGACTAAACTGAAACTAAGTATGTCATGCGGACCAGACGGTTTTTCCACGTTTTTGCTCAGACATTTATCTGCCGAAATCTGTTATCCACTCTCTAAACTTTTCACGATGTCCCTTGAGCAGGGTGAACTCCCGGAGATATGGAAAAGTGCTTACGTTGTCCTTATATTTAAGAAAGGCTCACCCTCTGACCCCCTAAATTATAGGCCGATAGTCCTCACGTGTGTCACCTGCAAAGTTATGGGGGCCATCATTAGGAACTCACTTACGCAGTATCTGGAAGAGTTTTCCATTTTGAGAAACGACCAGTTTGGGTTTCGCTCGTGTAGATCGGCATCCCACCAACTGCTTTATATTCTTGATAGATGGACCAGCGCGTTGGACATTGGAGCACAGAGCAATGTTGTGTATTTAGATTTTAAAAAGGCATTTGAGTCGGTTATTAACCGGAAACTACTTAGAAAGCTGAATGGATGTGGCGTCATTGGTCTTCTTTTTATTTGGCTAACTGTTTTTTTTAAGTAATCGTTCCCAACAAGTAATCATTGAGCATGCACTTTCTACTAAGGTCGAGGTACCGTGTGGGGTCCCACAGGGCTCGGTGCTTGGCCCAAGTCTGTTTTTGATATATGTAAATGATTTAACCTTGACTTTTTCATCACCATATGGTGTTAAATTTGCAGATGACATCAAAATTGGAACGCAATTGTTGACAACAGGACCCTGACGTGCACTGGGAGATGAGATTGAGAATGTCCTTCTATGGTCAAAAAATTGGCAGTTGCCATTATCTACCTCGAAATGCCAGTCCTTCCATATTGGACTCGATTCCCCCGACTATTATTATCTACTTGGGGGCGAAACTCTCCCTGTTGTCGAGGAAATCCGTGAGCTCGGTAACTGGTTTTTATCAGATTTGAAGGCGTCACTGCACTCTTCGAAGGTTAGCGTCGTGGTATTCCGTCGTTTGGCAGTGGTAAACCGTTGCTTCACGTCGGGAAATCTCAAAACAAAGGTTTGGACATTCAAAGTTTTCGTTCGCCAAATTCTCGAGTATGCTACACCAGTTTGGTCACCATACTTGGTGAAAAACGTAGACCTGATCGAGTCGGTACAGAGGAGATTCACCAAACGCCTCCCTGGACTTCGAGATGTTGATCATCTAGAACGACTTTCCAAGGCACACCTTGAGCTGTTGGAAATTCGTCGACTGAGGTTCGATATTATACTGACGTATAAAATACTACATAACTTTATTTCGGTCGATTTACCCCTCTTTGACCTTGCCCCTCGTCTTCACAATACCCGGGGTCATCCCTGGAAGCTTGTGGTCCAGGGGTCTCGATCGCCTTGATTGCAGAAGACATTTTTTTGCGGTCTAGGTTGTCCCGGTTTGGAATGCCCTTCGTTCAGGGACGGTATGCATGAACTCAGAGGGTGGCTTCCGCTGGGAGCTGCTTACAGAAAACCTTACCCCTTTTATTAAGAGGGCTTGTTAGTTTCCCAACCACGAAAAAACGATCGGTATAGCGGCTCACAACCCTTTCAGCACCTTCAACTAATAATGTTAAATTTTTAAAATATTTATTTTTAACTTATGTTGGATGATTTTTTATGTATATACATTTTTTAAATTTATTTTAATTAGTGATAATGTACGACAATTGGCCATCTCCCCTCCCTTACCAATTCCTACACGTCTGGCGATGCCATCGGGGACCTATGTGTCCTTGGCAGGTCTAACATTGGTGGTAAGGCAGTCGTGACCCTACCCTACCCTACCCTAGCCTTCCTATTCCAATCTGTTTGGCCATGGTATTTTGTTTTTAAACTAGTTTTATTTCTGTCTCATCCACATGCTTTTAATTTCTGCTTTTGCAAGAAAAAATATGCTTTTAACCTACGCTTGTCATTACCCTCCCCTTTTAGGCTGGTAGTTAGCGACCTCCTGGTCCTTGCCAGTCCTTTTGCACCAGCAAAAAATTATTTTATTATTATTTATTATTACTGAGTGCGCCATTGAGAAAATCAGCTCATAGTCCACGAAATTTAAGCCATCTAACCAGTCGAGCCTAGTGTAACCTGCCTTTCTTTATTTGGCGTTTGATGAGACCTTTAAAAAACATTCACCAAATTCACACTTCTGGACTTACAGTATTGCTAAATAGATGTGACCTGTCGAGAGAGATGACGTAATCAGCACGATGCTTCTGATTGGTTCCCCGCGTCGCCCGTAGCAACCAAACGACAGCGGCCAACAGAAAATGGATACGTGAGCATTACAGGAAAGCCAACCGTACAGTACTTGAGCTAGCGGACAGTTACGTAAATTGGCATGACATTAGAAAAGTAGTTTCGGTAATTTTTTACCTTGGTAACCTTACAGTAACTATACCAAAAATACATTACCCCGATGATCTAAATACAACAAACAAATATAGATATTATTCCTTCTTTGTTTAGACGTAAAAAGTATTGAAAGTTGGAATCTACTGCAATCTATCATTACTAAAATCTTAAGTAATACAACATTAAATAACCGTTTCTTCCCCGATTTTTAATGACCCGTGTTTTTTTTTTGGTAGTTGCGGTGGTTTTAATTAATAACTTTTGCAATAGTTTAATGCTGCAGGAAGGTTTCACAAAGATTAAGCATTACAGCCCCAGCAAAATCATGGTACCTGAACCTTACACGAAAGCGTATTTCTGTTCCTTTTTGTTTGGACTTCGGTTCAAGTTAGTTTTTTTCTAGTCATCTTTTGCAGTAGTGTTGCTAGACATTCTCTGAAATGGGAGGGACACTGGTTCCCCCGACCGGAGGGGGGGGGGGACATTAGAAAAACTTACGTTCGAAATTTCCATGATCTTTTTTGTACTACACTAGCTTCTTCTGCTGCTTTCAGGCGTTCCTTGACTTTCAGGTTCAGGTTCCTGTCGATTTAGTGTTTGGTTGAGAATACGGGAAAAAAAAAACAGATTGTCGGTAACAAATTGACACCAAAGTATATCGGTTTAGTTAGTATCACTCGAACGCCGAATTTCGTAACGTCTAATAAAGTTGCTGATAAATACCAGAGGCACACCTTGGGTGTGGGGAGGAGTGAGGAAAAAGTCTCACCGCAAGACCCTTAGTTAATAAGGTAATTTATTGCAGGCTGAATTCTGAAAATAGCCTTTATAAACGTTTCAAAGGCACAAAACTGCTGAATCTGAGATGTCTTACATGGCTCCGAAGGACTTAAAGCGCCCCCCCCCCCAACG